>CAODLS013359055.1:0-12217 GCA_948243855.1 Flueggea neowawraea | reverse complement strand
CATTGGTAATTACGAGTTCCTCAGAAATTTTGTTCCGAGTATCTTCTCGCTTACTGCAAGTGCAACATGATCAGGGTGCGTTTTGACTTTTGAATTCCGAGTATTAGTTGATCTTATAATTGGTCATTATTCACAGTTTAGTTTTCTTATAATGCTTCAATTATGGTTATTTGGAGAACAATGATGTACCATCAAGGGTTAAGCAAGATGAAACTGAGACAATCAGCCTTGATCTTTGCGGTGGTAGTTCTGCAGAAAATAATGGCCAGCTAAACCATATTTGATTTCTCAATTTTGGAGGCATACCGGTGCTATATTTTTATTTTGTCTTCTTCTGTGATTTCTCAAATTGACAGGCGATGTCATAATTTTCTAAGGTTTTGGGAAGGAGGGTTGTGATAGAGGTGTTGTCTCTTTGAATATGGTTTGTAAGGCAAAATCTGAGGGAGGTTTGGGTGTGAAAATTCTTGTTTTATGGAACAAAGCTCTTGTTTGTGAGAGGATATAGGAATTATTGGTTGTGAAGAAGTCTCTTTGAGCCATTTGAATTTCAAAGATGAAATTGAAAAAATTGAGATTTTGGGGGATTACAAATCGTTGAATATTAGTTGGTCTCTATTGAAATTGAGAGATTATTTTAGGAGTTGTTTCTCCTACAAGCTAAGCCATGGTGATTCTTTCCTGTTTCGGTTTGACCTATGGATCAATAGACAATCCCTAGTTACTTATTTCCTGATTTGCATATTGGTGAAATTGACGTCTCTAAGTCTGCTAGGGTTCGTGGTGCAAGGAGACAGACTGGGTGGAATTTGCCTGGCCCCTTGAATGACAGTATTCTTGTGTTATGGAACGTGGTTGAACATTTTAGTCTCAATGATGATGTGAAAGATTGTTTTTTTTAGAGACCATATTTTTCAGGTACTTAAGCATTGTAAGTGCCTTGAAATCCTTAGTTGGATATTCCCATAAGGTTTCTTGGAGCAATCTGCTTTGAGGGAAAAGTCACATACTGTGGCTCAGTTTTATCTTTTGGTTAGCTATATTGGAAAGGTCGGTTGTCAAAGTTGGATTGCTAAGATGTGGTGTAGTTCAAGATTAAATTTATGTGTTTTGTGGTGTGACTTCATAGCTGGTGGAGCATCTATTCTATGCTTGTCCATTCAGTTCTGCTATGGACAAAGATGTTGCAGAGGTACTTCATTCAGTGGAAGCCTGGTAAGAGAACTCGGAGTCAGTTGAGGCGTCTTGTGTTCAATGCTACAATATATCGGCTCTGGATTGAGAGGAATTTAATTGTTTTTCAGAATGATAAATGCTAATTTATCCGTCTCATAATAATAGATATATTTTATATTTTAGATGTTTCAAAATATAAGTACATATTTTTTTATTATATTTATTATTAACAAAGTTATAACATTGTCCTTATTTTTTTTTCAATAAATTCATTAATTATCAACAAATTTATTCAGAGGGTATAAATAAAAAAAATTATGAAATTAAATAAATTTAACTATTAAAATTATTATTTTTTTAATTTTAGTAAAAGGTAGTTAGTGTTTATTATTATGGTATGGAGGGAGTATAAAGATGAGGTGATTAGGAAGATTTTGTCAAGCATAGGATGTAGAGTTAGAAATTAGATGGTAGTTTGTTGATTTTTACATAGTGGGATTCTTGTTTTACGTGTGTGGTTTTTGATGTTCTTCATTGTATATGCTAGCAATCAAATAATTATTGACAAATAAACTGAAGAATTGAACTAAGTTTCTATTGTTTCCCATTTGATTCAAATGATTTATTGTCTGTTAGGTTTTTCTTTAAAAAAAATAGATTAATTTGGTTTAAAGGTTTAAAAGTTGAACCAATCGAACAAAGCGAATGAACTAATTAATAAATACAAAAAAAAAATCCTGATACAAAAAAAAATCCTGACTTCTTTGCTGCTTTTAAACCTAATTTAAATATTATTGGTGAAAATGATTTTTAAATTGTTTATAATATTTATATAATGTTTGATTATTCAATTTAATTTTATGATTTTTCAAAGACCAACCAAATTAATAAACCAACTGGTTCAGTTCTACTCTAAATGTTTGTTCGATTTGTAAAGATTGCCGGTTTGTTCTGTTTATTAAGAATAAGTTATTGTAAAATTTCTCAACCAACAAAAGAGGTGAAGTTAGAAGGATGAGAACATGACTTGCTTTAGTTATAATGAGATGGGTGTGACTTGGTCACGTTAAAATTGTCAAGATGAGTATTAGAGCAAATAGTTTGGCTGCGAGATGGACAAAAACGAGTATGGTACAATGGTAGTTTAGAATAAGTATAATAATATGGTAAAGAATTGTATTAACTGATATAACTTGTATCTAGATCCTATGAGCAGCCAAATAATCACATACGTTTAAATGTAGAGTCATAGGAAGAGCTCCTAGTGACACCATGGAAATGACGAAGAATTGTGTTGACTAGTAAAACCTTTTTTTAGTGTTAATGGGGTCATCTAGTAGATGGGTAGAGTTATCGAAAGATCTCGAGTTAAAATTTCACATTGATACTACAGAATACTCAGGGAAAATTTTGCAATACTTAAAGTAGTTTCCACTGTAAGAGGAGCATATCTCAACCTAATGTGGAAGAGAGTTCGCACGTGAGACAAACCTTATTGGATATGCAAATTTGAGTGGAGGAAAATCCCAAGTCAAAGAGTCATAGTGTGTGTGAAGGATATATAGATAGAGAAGACTCATAAATCAATTTCTTAAAGTTTTGATTGAAGAAATGGTATTAGACTAAGGCTCCCCTGGTCTTTTTGAGTGTACTTATTACTTTTAGTCTTTTTGGAGGAATCCAATCCGTGTTATTCATATACACGGGAGAGTGACTTCATGATGGGTTTGATGTGTGGGAAACTTGGTCTAAAATGACTTTGCCCTTGGTATTTGGAATTCTCCCATTTCAACTTATAATTCCATTTTTCTCTCTTTAACTATTTTAGGTGGGATTCTATTCCTACTCATTTATTTTGGTTCTTTAATTTTCAACACTCCCCCGAGTCCAATTGTACTTTAGTGGTTTGAATTTAGCTCAGTTGTAACTTGCCTTTGATTTTCCTAGATTCCAATCCTTTTCGAGTCTCAAATACCTCAAATTAGACATGGCCAAACTAAAAGAGACTGAAATTTGACCCGTCAGACCGGTTGAAAACTAAAACTGTATCGGAACTATGAACCGCACAGTAAAAACCGACGGTTCACGAGCTGGTTTCGATTCAGGGGTTCCTAAAACCATTGAACCACCGATTTTGAACCGTCCTGTTGAACTGTTGGTTCAAGACAGTAGTTAACCGATAGTTCAACCCCTAAAAACCAACGATTTTAACTAAAACTGACAGTTAACCTCTTAAATTAGTGGTTTTAACCCTCTTAAACCGGCATTTTAACCAAAACCAAAGCTTCAATCTTTCTAAACCAGCGGTTTTAACAATATCTTTTAAGAAAATAAAAAAATCGGTTTGAACTGGATCAATCCAAAACTGGAGCCATTGACTGAACCGGCTAAACCATTGACCAAACTAGTCAAAATTGGAACCGAAATTGAACTCCCCAGAACCGCCCATGGGCGGTTTGGTTTCTGTTCAGTGGTTCCGGGAATCAAAAACGCTAGTTCGTGAACCGTAACCACCTCTACCTCAAATCTCTTTATGCTTCTTTGCCTAGGCTTGTACTCTTTCTTTAAACCTTAAAGATTCTAGGCATTCATTTTTAGGTTGAGGATCTTCACGGATTTTTATCACCGAACCTTCACTTCGTTTTTGCTTTTGTGCTAATTACACAATATGTCAAATTTAAGTTACCATTTTTTTAATTTTGACACCTTAAGTTTGTAATTATATGAATAACACATTTTAAACTTCAATATTAAAAACACCACCTCTTCAAACTCAACTTTTAAAAATGTCACATTGATTTTCATATAAATTTTAATTTCTCGTTTTATTTTCTCAATTTTTTCTCTCTCTTCTTTCCTCTCTCCCTCTTTCTCTTTCCTCATTTTTTCTCTACTGTTTCTCTATCTTCCTTTCACCTCAAACCCTAGCCACTCTCCTCTGCCGTCTCTCTCTCCTTTTTCCGTCGGTCTTCCATCTCGCGCCTGCCTCCTCCTAGTCGAAACCATATCTGGTTTCTCCTGCCGTCTCTCTGCTCTTCCCTCCCATCTCTCTCCTTTTTTTCTGTCGATTATCTCACCTACCCCTCTGCCTCGTTGTGCGTTCTGTCTCTCAAACTTTCAATTATTCTCTCATCGTCTTCCCTCCTTTTCGTTTGTTCGTCGTCGCTCATTGCGAACGGACTCAAACAGAGACTCAAACAGAGATGCAAATAGACGAGCGTGGTGCGGTTGTGTATGGGCGGCGATAGAAACGGTTAGGGCTAGGGTTTCATGAAACCCTAGAATTCATTTAGTGTAAATGTTTTTGAAGTCCCTAAACACGCTATTGTTTCATATAATGTCCTTGAACTTGTTGTTTTTAATGTTGCTGAACTGAAGGGATTCGGTTATAATAGAAATGACAATCCAAGAGGGTGGTGAATTGGATTTTTAGCACGTTAAAAACTTTGTTGAAAATATTTTGCATATTAAAACAAATAAAAAATTTCTTTTAAACTAAAATCAAAATATAAATGAGGAAGCAACTTAAAACCAAAGATCCAATCCAAACACAACACTATAAATCATATGCAAATGTAAGGCAAGTGTGAGAGAGAGAGAGAGAGCAAGGGAAGAGAGCACAAATCTAATTTATAGTGGTTCTATTCTCCTTGACCTACGTCAATTCCTTTAGATCGTCTAGAGAATTTCAATCCACTAACTTGCTCACTTTCGGGTAGAGGGAAACCGTTTACAACAACTTATTTTTGCGGGCACAAAAAGCAAACCGTTACATATTATTTTTGGGGACTCAACAAGAAAACCGTCACCCTAGTTTTTGTGAGCTCAACTAGAAAATCATTACTACTTGTTTTAGGGACAAAAATAAGCAAACTCAACCACTAGTTTTTGCGGGCTCAACTAAGAAACCATTATCACTAGTTTTCTAATGCTCACTAGCAACCACTCTTGTTTTTCTAAGACATAACAAGAAAACCTATCTACCCTTAATCAAATATTTTGATTGTTACAAATATGTGTTCAATAACACATAATATAAGCTCAACCCCCGAGGAACATCTCATCTTTGTCTTCATTTAAAGCTCCATCTACGTACGTAGTTCATTGCTAACGTGCGTTGATCAGTTCCTTCATTGATTCTTCCTTTTCATCATCTACGCACCTTGCTTGCAGACCAACGTCTTCCTCATCAACTTGAACCTACATGCGCAGATCAACACTTGATGCTCACTATATCCAACTGCCATTTAATCTACGTGCATTGGTTTCACTTCAGCTTGCATGCCATTTTTGTAGGAGCTATGTGTGTAGGCATGTCATAACGTACGTTGTTGCTACAAATCAAAGAACCTACACGTTTGCATATCTTTCATGGATGTTTCACATCATCATCAAAATCGAAGTCAATATCAACTTGTTGTTTTAAAATTCATTTTAACATTAAAAAACATTGTTTTTTTATTTACAATGGTTCACAGAATAATGAACATTATAATGTACATCATTCCGTGAACCATTGTGAACATCAAAATCGATTCTGGATAAAAATATTTTTTAAAGAAAAAATTTGTTTAAAATTTCTAAAAAATAATTAAAAAATTCTTTTAGACTTCGTAAAAAATATGTATTGTGTGAACCATTTGTGAACTGTTATGAATTAAATTTGTGAATATTATGAATTTATTATTTTTTAGTTCAAATGGTTCACAAAAATATCATTTTGTGAACCATTATGAACCTCAAAATTGACCCAGGAAAAAAAAAATTTATGGTCAAATTCGTTTAAAATTTCTAAAAAAATAAGAACTTTCATTTAGACTTTTTGAAAAATATGAATTATGTGAACCATTGTGAACAATTGTGAACTTTTTAAAATATGTATTATGTAAACTAAAAAAAAACTATCACACATGTGAACTATTGTGAACAAAAAAAATTGCTAAATTTGTCAAAAAAATTTAACAAAATAATTTAAAAAAATTATTAATTTTTTTTTTGAGAATATGAATTGTGTATCCTATTGTGAACCATTGTGAACTCAAAATACAATTTGAATTTAACATATTTTTTTAAATTCAATTTCTCACATAAAAGTCAACTTCTCACAAGAAAGTCAATTTCTCGGGAAAAAACGGCAATTTCTTGTTGGTTTTTTAAAAAATGGTATTTTTGATATGTAGTATACATAAATGACATTATCAAAACTTGCAAACTTGACATGTTATTTTTAAAAAGTGGTAATTTTTTAGTATAATTCTCTAATTCTCCCTTTTCTTTTCTTATGCTTTGGTCTCTTAGATCTTTATTGGTTGTCAGACCATATGGGCTTCGATACCACTTTTTGTACTTGAGAAGCCTTAGAGAAAACTATTTCACTTGTAAGCCTAACGAAGAAGCACATAAGTGAGCATGACAGCACATTTTTCCCTAAAACTTTAAGGTACTGGGTTATGTATTTCTCCACTTAATAGCCTTCACACATACCATAACTCTGCAATATTAGATTGCACCCCATTCACATTTGATTTCCTAGCAATCTTCCTCTCAATGTAATTATCTTTCATATTGAGCTTAAGCCTGCTCCCTCTATAGTAGAAATCACTCCAAGTAATACGAAATTTTTCAGGGATCTCCTCAAATATTCCATGACCATACCCTTTCGTCTATGAGTTAGCCCTACTCATATTAAACACGGGCTTCACCAGAGTCAACACTGTTCTTCACCAAACCAGATCATGGTGTCATCAAGAGCTTCTTTTAGGCTCTACCATTTTGTCAAAGCATGCCTGCTTACACTATACCTGAGTCTAACTAGTTAATATAGCTCTTTATTGCATTACCTCACTCTTTGTAGACTATCACAACACCTTAATCATCCTTGTTTATGTTCTAGCCAGTGGCAGAGCTAGGAATCTGACTAAGTAAGTGCTGAATTTGTTTAGCCAGATTTCTTGCTACACAATGTGTACGGCATACATATATACATATATATATATATATATATGCACCCACGTGGCCCAGGACCCTGCTGACCCTAACGTCGCTTCACCACTGGTTCCAGCTGAATTATCGACTCATAGAAAAAAATTTAGAATAATATACGGTTGGAGTATTGCATTTTGAATTTAGAGCTATGGACGAGTAGGTGGTAATTAAGCACTAGAATTTGTTGCCAATGCACTTTCTAATGGAAGAGATGGTTATTGATGAATGCGTAGTTGGTTTTAGGTAAACATACATATTTTATACTTATGTTCCAAATATCTTCCATGCTTTGTTAAATTTATAAACTTTATTTGTCTGTATTAATCAATTTTAATAATTACAATTCTTCGAGAAACTCTTCTTTAACAAATTATTGTTTCATGTGTTTTTAACACATTCTTGTTTCATGTTTTGTCAACAAGCTTTCACCACTCTCTTGACCTTTTTGACCAAAAATCAACTCTACCAAGTGATTCAAATTTCTACAATCAAAGATGCCAAAAATATTAAAGAACATAAATTCAAAATCATATGACTAATCTAAATTCGAACACAACATGAGTTATATGGGCGATGAATTTCTTATAAATTTGAGTAAAAAGGAGGCCTATTTAATAATTCTTCGAGCATCTCACTTTCTCTTTTTACAACGAACCACACTTTCTTTAACTCATTTGTTTTAGCATTTTGTCAACGAGCTTTTATAACTCTGCGAACGTTTTGACCAAAAATCAACTTTACCCAAGTAGGTCGAGCAGAAGCGATTCATTCAAGAGATGAATGTGATTCTAAGTGCGAAAAGTAGTATTAAAGAACTTCAATCCGAAGCTTCGGATTCTTCTCATATCTTCAAATTCCTCTCAATTCTCATACAAATTGTTTGCCTTCAAATGTTTGACCAAATTGCCAAGTGGCAGGAGCAACACTATAGGAAGCAAGTGATCTTCCACTACTAGTAATTACCTCGAAAGACAAAGGTTGGCCCTTAAGGTTGACATTGGCATGCCAATTCTGTCCCCAGTTTCTTGCCATTGGTATCCACCCTGTTTTTGATCCCTTCACTTTGACACCAACCACTTCTCCATCCAATCCCACATTTGTGATCAGCACTTGAAAGAAATGGGAGCTTCCACTTACTGTGAATTTCATTCCTCCCTTTCTCTCGCACTTCACCCTAACACAAAATTAGCATTTACTTAACATCTTATTCTTTTTGAATCATAATACACATATATCATGGCTCTGTGGTTCATGAAGATGGTTTTGAATTCAGTAATTTAACCAATTGATTTATTTAATAATAATGAAAGTTAAAGAAAATAAAAAGTTAAATGCTAAGGAAAGCAACATTCATACCTTCTGTACTGGATGGGCACAATATCTGCTTTCATCTCTGCAATTTCAGCAAATGCAGCCTCAGACATCTCAAAATGTTCTTTGGGGAAGTTGCACCAGCCACCGTACTCCGATGAGAGGCCGTAATTCGGAGGGCAAAAATCAGTGGCAGTGACAACAATGGAAGGGCTTCCCTGCAAACACCACAAAATGTGGTCTACACATCTGATCTCAAAGCAGCCCCCACATCTACTCCCTCTGTTGAACAACATTGTGCTTATTCCAGCACTGAGCTTCCCATATGCGGCCTTGTGAAGGTCGCCATAGCCACAAGCACCTTCTGCAACATTAGAGAATGACTCGGCATGTTCGTTTGGTGAATATGCATATTGTATAATCACTAGTTATGCATAGCATATTATGCTCCTAAAAAGATGTAATAATCTCGATAATGTTATCTACTTCCGTAATCTAGTTATGCAACCTATTATAAACAAACACATTGACATTTTCTGTGACAGAAAAAAATATTTGTACACAAAAAGATTAAATTTTGCTCTAGTAAATTACCAACTGCAATTGAGCCGTTTTTGTCAATGGTGTAAGTTGCGGTGGCAGACTTCCATTCTTCACCATCATCGGCTATGATCTTCCATGTTTGCAACAAAATCAAGTGGAGAATCACGATCTTTAGAGAACCCATTTGAGATTATAAGGTTTATGAGAGATGGTTAGGTGTGTACTTGAACCAAGATTCCTGCTTTTACTTTTCTCTGTTGGTGGGATTGCTGAGGAGGGAAGAGCGGTCCCTTTTCCTCGTGAAATGACAATAGGCTCCTTGCAGAAATTCGATTGTTTTCTTTGTTTTAGTTGGAAAAATCACATCAGAAACTGTGTAAATTTGACAAAAACATAGCAATGAAGACATTGGTTCACATTGTGCAGCAAGCCCGAGATAATCCGAGTCTATTTTCTCTGCTTTATTTGTTTTCAAGTTAGAAATGGGGACACAAAAAAGAGTGTGGGGATTTTGTATTGGAAAGAGGGTTTGATCTTTGTCTTTGTGGCAGACAAATACGGCGGAAAGCCTTGGAACAAGAAAGAAAGAAGAACCCAAGGATTTTCTTTATAGGGTTTGGAATTGTTTCTTCTTCTCCCTTGTTTGATGCTTCTATTTGTTATACGGGTTTTTGGGTGTTCTAGCTTTTCAATAATCAAAATTATAATTTGAGCATGACTTGCTCTACTCAAATAGATTAATGTGATGATGTTTCAGCATTTTCGCCAATTTTCTTGTTAATGGAGAAGATTAAGGTAGAAAGAAAGGGGAAAAGAAAAACCGGCGTGTCCCACTTTTTGCTTTCCATAAATGGTGGTCAGTGACTGCTCATTTATAACTTGTTGCACATTACTGCAAATGTGATTTGGTGCGGCTAATAAGCGCAGCCACGATAGAAAAAAATTGATAGTAGGAGTGTACAGTTCCGATGTTTAAATTACGAATTTATTTATAATGTGTGATTCTTCGAATTTTAATCGCCGCTTATATTCTGTTTATATTCTGTTTTTTTTATAAAAAATATTTGTTATGTGTTATTTGTCTAATTGGTTTTGATTTTGTTTTAATTTTATTCTATTGTTATTTCAGACAATAGAAAAAAAAATTATTTTATTGTTTTAAAAAGAAACTAAATGCTTTATTTCATATACCCGGGACCTACATTTTTTTTTAGTTTTTATTCTATTGTTATTAGAATTTCAATAGTTATTGTTTATTAAATATACTGATTTTGTATTTTTTTGTTGGTTTAAATTTTGTTTTAATTTTATTTTTTATAAAAACTATGCTTTATGTAAAAATAAAAAATAAAATCAAACAAGTGAGAGTTCATTAAAAAAATATAAAACAAAATAAGAACAATGCATTGTTTTTTGTTGGTTTATTTTTTTAAAAAATAGAAAAAATCATGTCATTTTTAAAAAAATAAAATCAAACAAATGAGAGTTCATTTAATAAAATAAAATAAAAAACAAAAAATATAATCTACTTTAAACAAGGAAAAAATAAAATAAAAAATAAAACAAAAATAAAATTCAAACAAAATATAAACATCATATTTTTGTAATTTTAAAAAAGTGACATTTGTATGGTTTTGAAAAAAATATGTTGTAATTTAATTTTGAGCTCGACGCCTATCAATTTTGAATTTCTTTTTCTAGAAACATGTATTTAGTTTAGTCCCTTACTTAATTACGTGTAATCTGGGTTGGGTTGTGTTCTTGGCCGAAAAAAGAAGAGTTTTGGATTGGGCTCTGTAATACTAGTGCAGTTCTCTATCAAAAATTTGAAAACAAATTTTTTTTTTTGGATAAGAGACACCTAGCTACGAGGCAACGTAGTCTCTGATATGCCACTACTCTGTGAAGGCCCGACTTACCAGAGTAATCTGGTGACCGTGTGTTCGACCAGACATGCGTATTCTGTCTGATTCTGTCTAGTGGTATAACCACACTTCTGATATCCGTCTAATTTTGTCGGGTCCCTATCCACCTATGTTATGTACGTGCATATATTCTATATTCTGTATGTTGCAAGCTGTCTTCTTTGTCTGCGAAAGATTTCAAAATGAATTTCGAAAGTATTATTTTATGTAGAGTGTATATGTACGTACCTGTATATATTGCATGCGGTATTTTGAGACGTTTTCAAAACAGTCTGTGTGAGGCACGTATGAGACGATCTTGAGTGTTATTTCTCACTGAGTTTACTCACCCCTTAACATTTTCATGTTGACTTTTGGCTCATTAATCGTCCGACATCTTCTTCTCAGCGAGGTGTCTTCTCCATTGGTTAGTGATGCCCTTTTGGTAGGGCTATTCGTTTTGTATTTGAGCTCCACACCAGGATGCTGTTTGACGAACACATATTTATACGTTTTTATGTGCATTAATTTATATTGTTTTGAATATGAATTGAGCGTTTGTCATTAGTTTTGGTACTTCTATGCTTTATATTGTGTTTTTCAGGTTAATTGATGATGTCTTGACAAATCGAATGAAAACAAGTCGAAACGGGGCTTGAACGATGATATTCGAGGCATTGGGAGTGAGACATGGCCTTGGAATGGCAAGACACACCCGTGGGAAGCTTGAGGAAGAAAAATAGTGAACAACTGGACACACATGGACAGGAAAATGAAGTCCACAGTCGTGGGAGAGACCGTGTAACCCACTGGGACTTAACAACCAAGGGACACGAACAGAACTTGCATCACACGGTCATAGGAGCCTCAGACACGGACACAAAGCCGTGTTCGTGTAGTTGGCAGCCGAAGAAATGAGAACACACAGACAGAATTTATATTACACGAACATATTGGCCATGGACACGGACAAAAACTGTGTCCGTGTATTGTGATTAAGTTGCGGAATTGAAGGAATTTTGGTGTGCACAGACGAGACAACTTGGGCACGGTCACGTTCTTATTTCAGCTGCCCTAATTTGCCTATTTAAGTGGGTTTCGGTATTCATTCAAGAGGGAGTTGACTTGGAGACAAAAATACACATCTTTAAAGGCCAGAGAACGTGAGAACAAAGGAGAACATCATTGGGCATCAAGAACGAAGGGATTTCGCGAAGAATTGGAGGATTCAATCATGGGTTTTCCTTCTCTCTCTAGATTTCTCTTTGACCTTATTGTATATCTCTCTATTGTTATGA
>CAODLS013358551.1:0-12435 GCA_948243855.1 Flueggea neowawraea | reverse complement strand
TATGTATGAATCCGCATCACTCTCTACCTCTGAGCCACTGGAATCAGTTATATCTTCTTCAAGAGATTCAGATCCTTTTCTGGACTTCTCCTTTTTTACTGAACTAGGTTCTTTCATGCCAGGAGGCCAAAGGAATTGCCCAGAATATTGAGGAGGCAAAGGCTGCATAGGAGGGAATGGATATCCTTGAAATGGAGGTAACTGTTGGATGGGGGTGTGAAGGTTGTACATGTATGGAGGCATCTGGTTTGGCCATGGCATTGGCACTTGGATTTTAGCATTTATAGATGTCATCTGATTTGACATTGTGGAGTTATCATCTGTACATCAACATAATTGGCATTAGCAAAGCAAAATTTTACACTGAAAATAACTATGATGCACTTTTTTTTTTATGCAAGCTAAAAACTAGATAAAGTCATACAAGGTTAGTGAAGAAAAAGCAAAAACGGCAATGTGCAATTAATCAAACGCAGCTGCGGTAACACCAAGAAGACTAACTCGCCACCAATACGAAGCATAAGAAGCATGATTACTCTTCTTCAATGCATTAAAAAATAAATTGTCAGGATTTTACATGACAAGAACATGACATACCTTTTTTGCTGTCTGCACTTGCATCATCTGCGGTTGAATCAGATCTTGAAGGATCTAACAATTCATTTAAAGAGATATTCTGATTAAGGACGTTATCATTTGTAAGCACAATTCCTGATGTTCCCATAAATGATAGCTCTGATGGTGCCAATGCCTGCATGGCAGCTAACTCCTGCATCCAAAGACCATCACCATGCTTTTTCTTACATAGTTCCTTGAAATTAATGCATGCTTCCCTGCATAAAAATATTGAGAGATGTTGAGACCACAGTATGAACTTCATAAAGGCATTTTACTTTCGGGTGATGAAGAGGGGCATGCACAAGGTATCTTTTTATATAAGACAGTATTACAAAAATGCAAAATGTCTTCCAATGCAACAAATTACAGAAAGCCAAAAGGATTAGGCCAGCGAAAACTTGGTACTCTATAAAGTAGGTTTCTTTTTGAGCCAAATCATACCTTAACCGCAAAGCTCCAAATGCATCTGCAAAGGAAATGAGATCGTCTATGTTCTGTACTTCAAATCCAGCAACAAGCCCACGGGCATATGCCATGGCTTGTTCTTCGCGAAGCAACATCTTCCGAGTTTCTAGAAGGCGTTGAAGTTGAATCCTAGTTACCATAACATAAGAAACATTATAATATTTATAGTAAGACTATATATATACATATACCAAGTTTCACCATCTGAAAAGTAAAATAAGGACGGTGCAAAAAAGAAAGAAAAATAAAATACTGGAGGTTACTTTGAGTTTTCTTCTGGTGCAGAATCATCGCTTCCCTCAAGTTCACCTTTCAGCTGTGATAAATTGCCAAAGAAAATTTATACAATTGGTATGATTTCTAACCATGCACTACAATTAAACTATAAATTTACTGGCCAAGTGGAGAAGTTACGCACCTTGGTGTAATCACTGGACTTCCTTGCAACAGCACTGGCAGGCAATCCACTTCCTGTTAAAAGTTAACTGTGATCAGTGGACTAAATTTACAGTGAATTAAATGACTATACACAATGATAAATCTAAAAGCACCAAGAAAAGTACAAGATTCTGTCAATAATTACTAAGGCCCAGAAAGTACCATCCTCTGGTTGCCCAGCTGTAGCAGTGTTTGGCGGTTCATTGGCTTGAACTGAACTCTCAATCTGCTGGATTTCATTTTCTAGACTGACAAATCTCTCAAGTATTGCCGGGGTACTAACAAAGCGCACGAATCTGCAGATGAGAAAAGGAAGACGTTCTGTTAGCCCCTACCTTGCTAACAAAGAAAATAGAGCTGTCCTTCTCACTTCCCTAATCAAACAGATACTGAGGCAATCTTTCAGACCGACCCAATCAATTCAAACATGAAAGTCAAGTTTCATTCAACAACTCGCAGAGATTAAACTAAATCCAGGTCCAAATTTGGAAGCTCTCTGGCACTAACTGGTTTGACTAGCTACTCAGCCATCCCAAATCAGACTAGACATGAGAATTATGAAGAGAACACAGAGTTCAAATCCAAATGCAAATTGCAGTAAATTAAATTACTTTATGCATAATTCAAGAGCAACTCTCTGCTATTCAAGAATTCGACTTTCAAGTGCTCAACTGAATCAATATCCAAAATCCAAATTTGATCAAACAGGGAAACATAACAAATAAATGAAGTATTTACCTCTCAAAAGTACCTTTGGTGAACCAAGGAGCATTGTTGGAAGGTGGACAAAGTTTGATGGAGTAACCACCTTTAGAAATCTGATCCTTAATAAATTTGAGATGGGAAATGAAGGGTTCAAATAAGCCAGAAGCCAATTTCTCAGTCTTGCCTCCATAGAAAAGAAACAGATCACATCTTCACGAGCAAAAACACATAAACACATTAAGAACCAACAAGAAACCATGAACAAAAATCGTAGCTTTAGCCAAAATACACCGTAAAGACAGAAACTTTAAGTGAAATTCAAGTGAAAAAGCGCAGTAGCTTGCCTGGTTCGTGTTGGGGTCAGTTGAAACAGAGCATAGTCAAGGAGAGTTGAGGAGTCCATGTTGAGAAACAGAGCAGTCAGCAGAAATTAGTGGAGCATCGCAGGGTTGTTGAGTGAAAGAATGAAGAGAATTGGAAGTTTGTTGAGGGAAATGCAATCTTGGAATCATAAAAGAAGTGAAAAAAGGGAAGTGAAGAGAAACATTTACGGAGTTGAATGTGCCAATGACATGGTGAAGTGGACATGAACGAATGTTAAAAGAGAGAGACAGCGGAGGATGATGAAGCTCTGCACATGCTCAATGACACGGGCCAAACTTGAAGTCACTAACATCATGGTGAATGACACATTTCTTACCACTTTTTCTCTATGGTTGAATAGAATATTTTAGAAAAATAAAGAATGATGTATATATTTGTAATATATGTCACAATAGTATAAAGAATTCTAGATATTTATTATAGGCCGTTAGATTGAATCGATCTCTACCGTCCATTGAGAAGGTAGAATGTATATATATACCTCTTAGGAGTTCTCATTTGTAATAATCCAAGAGTTTAAGTGAATAGAGCATTTTTGTCTAAGAGTTTTCTTGTGTGCTTTGTTTCTCTTTTTTCCCTCTCTTGAGTTGTGATTAAGCGTGGTTCGAGTGAGTAAGGCTTACTTAGTTACTAGCACGAGTGACTAAGGCCGCACGAGTTTGTCGAGAAAAATAAGCACGTGACATTTGGTATCAGAGCGTATTGTTCTTGAGCGGAATTGCTTCAATGGATTCAAGTGGTGATGTAACCCATGATGCGAGGGAGGTTGTGAGGGTTCCTCCCGCAGCTAATAAGGGCAAACGAGATAAGTCAACCACGAGGGATGCTATGAACGAGGTGGTTGTTAGGCTCTCAAGAGTTGAGATCACCGTGGGGGAAGATCACAAGAGGATCGATGATATGGACTTGAAGTTGGAGGAGTTCAAGGATGAGTAAGCTCAACTCCTTGAGGACTTCAATGGTGCCATCAATGTCCTCTGATGCCTCCGAGAAGGTGAATCTTATGGAGAGTTCTCTTCTTGCCAAGATAGCCACGCTAGAGGGGGCATGTTGCTATGCTTGTTGCCGAGATGAGGGACTTGAAGGGCGAGCATGCTGCCTTAAAGGAAGAGAATGAGACTCTTAAGTATGAGTTGAGGAAGGCTCTTGATGAGCTACTTTTGGTGAAAAGCGTGGTAGCTCAATGAGGAGGCGGCGCGGCTAATCTCCTGAGTCTACTCCCTTCGAAGGTGGACATTCCAAAGCCTAAGATGTTTGGTGTGGCAAGGAGCGTGAAGGAGATAGACAACTTCCTTTGGAGTGTGGAGCAAAACTTCAAAGTTGTGAGCATCCGCGATGAGCAACAAAAGATTGACACCACGACTTTCTATCTAGTCAATACCGCGATGGTTTGGTAGAGACGTAGATGTGGCGACATAGCGAAGGGGACTTGCTCGATTGGCACTTGGGGCGAGTTCAAGAGGGAACTCAAGAAGCAATTCTACCCTACCGATGCAGATGAGAAAGCTCGGGCCAAGTTGAGGTGTCTCCAACACCGTGGGAGTGTGCGAGACTATGTCAAGGAATTTTTGGAGTTGATCTTGGAGATTCTCGACTATCCGGACAAGGAGGCACTATTCACATTCAAGGATGGACTCCAAACTTGGGCGAAGTTGGAGTTGGAGTGAAGAGGCGTGCAATATCTTACTTCTGCGATGGTCGTGGCAGAATCTTTGATCGAATTCTCCAAGGAACCTTCTCGAGCTCCTAGGAGGAAGCTCAAGGAGAAGGATGAGTCGAGTAGTGGAGAGAAGAACGACTCCACTGAGGACAATTGGCCCAAAGAGAAGAATTCGTCCAAGTCCAAGAGTGGTGGACGTTGGAAGAAAGATGGCAAGGAAGATGCAGCAAAGAAGGAGATCACTTGCTACTTGTGCGATGGACCACACCGCATCCGTGATTGCCCGAAGCGTAGGAAGCTTTTGGCACTTGCTTTCGTAGGAGTAGAGCAAGACAAAGGCAAAGAGAAGCAAGAGGAGGAAAGGAAGACATTGCATCTTGAGGCTCTCCAAAAGCTTGCTAGTCTCAAAGTCTGGGGTGTTGATGCAATTGATGGATCAAAAGTTGGTCGCATGCTCGTTGAGACCATGATCAAGGGCAAGACCATCGATGCGATTGTTGACACCAGTGCAGATATCATCTATATGTCTAAGGCCATGGCCAAGGAGTTTGGTGTCAAGTACCAAAAATGTGATGGCTTTGTGCAAAGTGCAACGCACAAAGCCTTGTCGATTGAGGGTGTTGCTCATAACGTGGAGGGGCAAATGGGGACGTGGCTAGGTAAGCTCGACATAACCATTGCTCCACTTGAAGATAGGCATCTATACTTGGGTGTGGAATTTTAGGACAAGAAGAAGGCATTCTTGATTCCACACAACAATACGGTTTGCATTTGCGATGGACAATATCCCATTATTGTGCCCGTCAAGAGAGAGACCGATGGTGCACATGCGATCTCCGCGCTTCGCAAGTTAAAGGATGATGAAGGCACGAAGACTCAAGCCAAACTTGCGAAGAGGACGCAATGAGGGCATCACTCGATTTAGGTGGGGGAGAATGACACGGGCCAAGCTTGAAGTGTCTAAGATCATGGTGAGTGGCCCATTTCTTCTCACTTTTTCTCTAGAATTGAGTAGAATATTCTAGAGAAGTGGAGAATGATTTACATATTTGTAACATATGTTAGAATGGTGTAGAGAACTCTAGACATTCATTGTGGGCCGTCAGATTGAATCGATCTCCACCGTCCATTGAGGAGGTGAAATGTGTATATATACCCCTTGGAGGCTCTCATTTGTAATCATCCAAAAGTTTAAGTGAATAGAACATTCATTGCCTAAGAGTTCTCTTGTGTGCTTTGTTTCTCTTCTATCCCTCTCTTGAGTTGTGATCAAGCGTGGTTCGAGTAAATAAGGCTGACTTAGTTACTAACACGAGTGACTAAGGCCGCACGAGCTTGTCGAGAAAACTAAGCCCATGACATCAAGTGATTGTTTCCATTTGGAATTTTTCTCTTCTAAAGGACCCACCAATAATTCCCACCAAATTATCGGATTCTCAAGATGATTTCACTGTTATGTGCCATTTATATTCTCCAAATCATTAATTCATAACAATTATTACCAAAAAAATCATCGTTATGGATCTGAATTGGGATTAATTAAATCATTGTGACTTTGTTTTCAATTATTAGAAATTAATTAAAAAATTTATCGGATGTTCCGGAAAGAACTATTGTTAAAGTATTTTTGAAACAAAATATAACTTCATTAATTATTAATGATGGCAACTACTTGCATTACAATTGCAATAGTGAAACAGTGTCGCAGTTTTGTTTTAAATTTTTAAAAGACAACAATGCATCTACAACTTACCTTTTATTTTACTAATTAGTATTATAATAGACAACGCAAAACGTTAATATTCAATTCCAAATCTTCATCTATTCTCGGATCATTGATGCTGAAATGGACACAATTGACTGAAAATTATAAGAATATAATTTAGAAAATTGTGAACTGGTGGAGAATATATTATATATGATCTTGTTCTAAAAAAATTACATTAATTCCTATTAAAAATCAAATTCTGATTTCTCAAAGCATACTAGCATTTAATACTTAATAATTAATATATAGGTATTTAAGAATAGGAAAAAGGATGCTTGGTTTAGAGATTATCGGAGTTCTCTTCGGAATTGCAGTTTCATGATGACCTCTCTGATTCTAATCACAAAGTGACAATTGGTACAATAAATCTAAAGGGGAAAGTGATGGTCCAAACAATTAAACCACCATACTTTTAGTTGAAGACTTTTGAGTGAGCGTACATCCATATCAGATGTTTAAAAGGAGAAATTTAGGTTAAAAGAGATAGAAGTTGACATTTGTAAATGAGTGGTAATGGAAGCTTTCTTTACACACACGAAAGAGGTCTCCCTTCGTTGCACGGGAAGTGTGAAATGCATAGACTACGAGACGAAATTAGATCCCAATTCATATTTTGTAGTGAAGTGATGGTAAGCACAGAAGGATTGGTTTGTGAATTTTCCTCTAAAGTTGTCAATGTATAATGTCACTTTACACATGCAAATTTTCGTTGCAAATTCACCGTAAAGATATGTGTTTGATAGCAATTAGGGTTTTATGAGGGATAATCAAAATTAATCATTCATATCATTAATGGTACAAAAATATCCGCAATTGTTTCATCAACTTGTGGTTGGACAATTATTTATAGAACCAACCAGGAGACAGCTATACATGTCTACAAGAAGCTTAGCTGGAAATAGAGACTTGTAGGGTTAGCCACTATGGTAGCTTACCTTTTTTCAAATAAATTAGAAGATAAATATAGCAGGAAAAATTATTTTGCATAGCCATTTTCATTGCAACATAATTTCCTAGCCAATCCAAACCGCCCTTGTCGGAAATTTTTGAATAGGCAATGATTATTCGGCGATAGGGATTTGGTGGTTTCAATTAGGTAGCATGCGGAAAATTAAGCATGCAAAGAAAATTACTGGCACGATCAGTTTCTTTCATTCTGGCCAGAAATTAATGAATTGACAAGAAGCATCAAATGCATTGTAATTAAACAGGAAATTCTTGGAAATCATATTTTTATGGGTCATGTCTCTTGATGATCATACTAAACTCGTACATTGATGTATTGTCCGTTTTGAGTTCATGAGGTCTTATGATTTTGTCTACAAAAAAACGCGTCAATATTTTGAGAAAGAAATGTGTTTATAAGTAATTATTGACATCGACTATTATGCGATATGTGAGTATGACACTACAATAACATCTAGTCAATGCTAAAGGGTTTGGAAACATAACTTCAACGACTTTTTACTCGAGTTCTCACAGACAATGCCAATTGTTGTGAACTATGTCCATTGACAATCGTGTGCTAAGCTTAACTACTGAGGTATTATCCGTTTTAGGATCATGTGTCAGTGGTTTTGTCTTTAAAAAAATATTTCAATAATTTAAGAGAAAAAATTACTTATAAGTGATATTGCACCTCAATTTTTAGACGATGTGAGAGCAATAATATGTAAATGCATGTCTTTTACAAGAATATAATACTTTCTCTAAGCACATGTATGTTTTATGTTTGCATGTCTCTTCTAATTAGCTATCTTAATTATTTAATAATTTACATGTGTTAGGTTGACCTTAAATTAAATAAATTAAGCACGTAACGTGACGACATGAATTCAAGGTGTACTAATACAAAGTGCATACTGACCGAAGGAAAAAAAAAGGATCAGACCTTTCAAAATTGTTGAAATAAATCAATATAAGAGCATCACTAATGCGGGTTAAATATCCGCATTTGATGCTAATGTGGTTGATGCTCTCTCATCTTTCAATGCGCTTCACGTCTGTTAAGTGCATTAAAGCAGGTGAGGTCCATTGAAAAGTGGATCTCACCTGCTTAAAATTTGTTTTTTTATGCATTTTATTTTTTTATCTTTTCTTTTTCTTTTTTTTTTGTATTTTATTTTTTTATGTATTTCTATTTTCTTTCTTTTTTTCTTCTTTTTCTTATTTTTTATTCAACATTTTTTAATTTATTTTTTTTTTCTTTTTTTTTCGTATTTATTATACTAGACATTGTAAAAATTTCTTATTTTTACTTCGTTAATCTAAATTTCTTCTCATTAATAACAATTAATTTAAATATTTATTAATTTAATATTTTATTTTTTAAAATTTAATTAATTAATTCTCATGATAGATATATTTTAAATATTATTTTTAACTCAAATATTAACTCACAAAATATTTATATCAAATAAATATATTTATTATTATTTATATATTATAAATAAATTAAATAATAAATAAAATAATTATAGATTTCATATTAAAATATAATAAAAAATTAATTATAAAAAAAATAATATAACAAATGTAAAGTTAATAAATTATAAATGTGGTAAACTCATTCAATTCTTAGAGAAAAAGTTAAGGAGTAAAGATGTCCAAATAGCAATGATGTATGACCACACGTTGATGATTGGTTGATTTCCTAACGAATACTTTTCCTTCTTCTCTGTTTAATAATATAACTCTATTTTGGGTATACACTCTTTTGTATTATCAACGTTCTCTTGAATATATATATATATATATAAAAGTTTATGGCTAAGAAACAACACGAAGTGCAGAAGTACAGACTCACATGGATTAGGAAAATGTTGGTGCAATATTTCCACGTTCTGAGTTGTTTTTGGAGAAAGAGGCTAAAACAGCCTGGTTGCATTCATCGCTGAATATCTTGGCATTGGGTCCAGAATTTCAACGCTGCAAATTCATGCCATGCTACTGACGAGAAAGATGAGAGCAGAATGAGAGAAAATATGTATTCGTAAGAAATCACAAATAAGTCTAAAGTAAGTGACTTTTCCCATCAATTCATGGATTATATATGGAGTAGCAATTTCCACTTCCAAGCTGGGTTTCTTGTACGAATAAAGACTACTATAAATATTGTGGTTACCAATGTTCTCTTAATGATATAATTACAGAATTTACCGTCCGGATACTTAAATGTCAAAAATATCTTAATGCCAAATGATTTAATTACAAAGAATTTAATAAGCAGAAACCAATATAAATAGCTTGACCCAAAATAATCAATACAAAGAGTAATTATTGGAAAAAAAAGTTGTAATTATTAATTCACTTCATGGTGAGGGCATTTCAACTGAACTATTGTAGATATGGCCACCATAATAAACACTAAAGTGTTAACAGTTTTTATGCAAATTTAAATTGGTTATATTTCTGCTGTTATAAATGTTATTGAGCTACAATTTTTTTCGTAATTAAGATGTTTTTGTTTATGAGATTCATCAAAAAGTTTTGTTTTTTGCAACTGGATGAATAAAAAAAAGTAAGAGATAGGGGGATGTAATGGATTTATAATAGAGTGTTTAATAGACTCAGTAAATTATTGAATAAAAGTATAAATAAAGGGATACGCTTAATAAATTTATAATTTACTCAAAATAGTAATATATTTTTCAATAATATACCTAAACAAAGACCAAAAGGCAAATTGGTACCACAATATCTATGCAAAGCTTGGCAAGTCCAATTCTAAGCCCTCATTAGTTGTGAGTAAGTGCATTATGGAAGTGCAAATCACTACAAAAAAATTGTGAACTAGTAACAAATTGATTCGTCGTATATGTTTGGTTGGAAGAAATTGGTTTTTTAGGAATATACTTATTAATGGGGGAGTCAATAAATTGTATTTCCTTAGGTAATTTTAGTATGGTAAGACCAAAATACCCTTTAAATAAATAAAAAAAATCTTATATTCCACGTGTCTAATTTGTCGTATGACTCATATTTTTGTCAAAAATAAATTTTTGGGCACAACCTTATTTATTTCATTTTTTTACTATGATATATTCATCCTATGTGTTGGATGTTTTTAATCTTAATATAAAGTTGCAAAATAAATATTTTATTTATTGAGAACTTATTTTAATTACTTGAAAATCATTTTTAAGTTATTGTTTTTTTAATATAGAAGTGAAGTCATTCAAGTTAATGATGAGGGCATTTTTGTACTTTTGAAGCTACTTTCAAAAAAGTTATCTTTTCATTCAAACAATTTTAGTTAAGAAAATTGAAATAGTTCCTTAGAATTAGAAAAATGAACTAAACATAAAAAAATATAACTTCCACAGTAAAAAAGTTCCCTACTAGTATAAATTTATTATAATTAATTTCCCTGTAAAATTATTGAACCAAATGAGGGTTAAAACAATAATAGTGACTTACACGTATAGGACTTAATTATTGAATAATGCCTTAAATGTATTAAGAAACATATGATCGATTCTACCGCAAGCGCACAATTATCGATGTAGTTTTATCCTTAGAAGTACTCTTAGAGTATTGAATCTATAGGAACAAGTACTAAATGTGATCAATTAGTAAATAGAAATCAATAAATTCCATGATTTGATTTTCAATATTTTGATATAAGCAATCCTAAATTTACCAAGCACGCAAGTAAAAACAAAAGTAGATTCGAGACAACAAATAAGAAATTAAGCGTTAGGACTTTCGATATATTAACAAATGAGGTTTATAGGATTATGAGTGTTCTCTCCACTATTCTTATCTAAAGTCTCTTTCGAGTTCATTTAGACTATGTATACATTCACTACGCCAATTCTTTCAATTAAACCTAATTAAACTAGACTCTTTAAGCCTTTGAGAAATTTCGTCGAACACCTTACCTACAAAAAATATTTCTACCCTAAATTAGGCAAGTTCAATTCTTATAAACCTCATCTAGACTTATCATCAATATCATTATGGTGATCATGCATAACAATATTCATTAAAAAACAAGTCATTGAATCAAATAAAAGGCAAACACAAGATATAGAATTCAAAACACAATACTCATTCATTAATAAAGCAAATAGTCATCAAGAGTCTACATCTCTAAGTCCTAACAATAGATTTACGCTACCATGTTCAAAGGAAATGAAATATAACAATAAACATAAACATAAAAAATTGTCACTCACTACAAATGCGAAGAAATAGAGGAAGGATTGATTGAGAGAGGATCCTCAAAACCTTCAAGCTCATCCCTTTTCTCTACAAATCCATAGCCCAGAATGTTTTTCCTAAAGAGAGGAATACAAAGAGAATGTTTATGTGGAATGATCTTTGTCCCTAAAAGAGTAAGTAAGAGGAATATTTATACCCCTACAATAAATTCTGTCAAAAATACCATTGACTGTGCACTGGTCCTCACATCTTTGCATTGGCTTACCAAAGTCTATCTTGTGTCTGGGAGGTCCACAACCGTGGCCTCCAGGAGCCATGATTGTGGGCCCTATCAACTTGGTTTGCAATGACATTACCGTGGTACTGACAAGCCATGATCGTGGCTTGCCTCGACCTTGCTTCTCTTTTGAGGAAGTAGGGAGCCATGATCATGTGGCGTCGGGTGTGGTGTCGACCATGGCCTTCCTTGATCCCTTCTTTCTCTCCCTTTCTCAATCACTGTAACTCTTCTTCAAACTTCATTTTTTTATGCCAGTTTACTATGTCTCTTCCTCATTCCGTGCAATCAATTCAATCCTACAAAAAATATATATATAAATTCATTGATAAACACGCATTTGTATGACAAAAATGCTAGATAATTTTACTTGATTAACTATGTAATTTTAGTATGCATCAAGTTATCAACATACATTTAATTTCTTGAGTAATAATTTGGTAGATGCGTGAAATGCCTGATCAAGTAACTAAACTCGTTAATGTCTTACAATTATAAAAAAAATTACATTATATTTTAATTATCTATTTTTTACATATTTTTTTTATATCATACCTTATGATTTTTTTAAAAAATAAAAAGAATAGAAAAGGTATAAAGTAAGAGATTGAAGTGGTATTTGTTAAAAAATAAAATACAAATTGTCAAAATATGATTGAAATAATTTCCTTTTAGTTTTTTATCATGAAAAAAATGAGAAAAAGTAATTATTTAAAATATTTTTCATTTAATTTTCACGCCTTCATGCTATTTAATCAATTAATAATATGTCTTATTAAATAAAATAATTGATAATAGGTCCGGCTTAGCAAGGTAGTCGCTGGCCTGCACTAATCAATATATATATATATATATATATATATATATATATATATATATATATATATATATATATATATATATATATATATAGAGAGAGAGAGAGAGAGAGAGAGAGAGACGGAGTAGGTTATA
>CAODLS013358272.1:0-10872 GCA_948243855.1 Flueggea neowawraea | reverse complement strand
CCATGTCATGAAGAACCGGACCTCACGTTTGTTGTCAAAAAATCCAAAAACTCTGCTGTGAAATTCCTACTCAAATATATCAAATTCCGGTAACTTTCTCCGAAACCAAGCAATTCTTTCTTCTTCTGTGACATTGAAGGGAGGAATCAGAGAACTCTGACCGTCTCTACTGCTACCCTTTCGAGTCTCTTCCTGAATAGAACGCAACGGCGTGTGTTTAATGGTTACCTTGATGAGTCTTCCAGTACTGTGGAAGCCTTGTGTGGAATCAGCAGAATATGACTGCAAAAAAACACCGGAGATGATGCCATCTGCATACACAATAAAGATTATAGCACCAAAAATTATGGTGGTGAAGATAGCTGTTTTTACATCATCAGACACCTTGCGAGAATTTCTCATAATTACAATTCTGTAATCTGAATTTGCAGAGAAGAAGGTATCTTGAATATATATGGATATGAATCATTTAGATTGGCGAGACCAAACAACGAAACACAGAGTTTCAAGGAGGTTTCTTATAGAATTAACGCTGTTTATGTTTAATCTAAGGATGGTTGCTGATGTCCAAGTTTGAAGGATTCTAAAATGGAAGCCGCCAATGAGAGGGTTGAGGTTTTAGACTTTTGTTAAATTATTTGGCTAAAACTGGGAACAGGACGTGACAAAGGGTGGTGGTGATTAAAACATATGAGCTGATTAACGTGTTGTTTGTGGGAATATACAAAGGGTACTTGTCTCATGGTTTTGACTTTGACGTTGAAGTCTCTATTCTGAAACTTCAGCTTCGGGGAAAGATTAAGTTGAACTCGCACGATAAAATTTATTTTTTTTTATTTTAATTAGAAATTAATTTTCAAATTATAATTACTGAAAAAATAAAACTCACATACTTTAATTAATCTTCATCATATTGCAAAAATTTAAGGTAATATTTTGTATTGGGAATAGAATCGGCTTTAATTTTTTTTTAAAAACAGAAAATCAAATTAAGTGACCTATCTAAACAATATTTACTATATGTTTACACAAAAAATTTGTTAAAATTTGTAATTCCACTTTTACCCTTTTATTTAATTTTTAATTCAATTTTTCTATAGCAAAACCTCCTATTTTTAATTCCCACCATCTTTCTTAAATTCCGCAATTTGAAACTCTAATAAAACTTTTTTTCTTCCTTTTACTTAAACTCAAGAATAATTAAGAATAAAGAAGACAATAATCACCAGACGTTGTGAATTTATTCAACTAAACCTATCCGAACCGCAATCACCACACGTTGACATCAAAGACTAAACAATCTGCACCATCTAAGCTCCACTTCTCTTAACCATTCTAAGGATCAAAGCCTGTGCATTACACACTCTTCGGCTACGTACGAACCAAAATGTGAATTTTTACTCTCAGTGACATTAGACGAATTCTTAACAGTACTCCATTCAAAACATACACAATTAACAAGCTTTAAATCGGCATGTAAATTATCCTTGCAACCACGCAAAACCACAACTATAATGAAAGGGTTTAACTGGAGCCGTCAATCATTTTACATTGCCACGCTTCAAGTTGAATAGAATTTTTTCCACTAAGAAAGAATATTCTGATTGTATTGAGTGTTAACAAGATGGGTTTTAGGCTTGGTTGATTACATATTTCTATGGTTTGGTTCAACCCGTGTTTTTTTTTCAAAGGTGAGAGATCATGGGCTATGAGAAATTGAGCGAGGGGAAAGGAAATGCATCATTTAAGAGTGTATATTGAATAACATTGCAAATTCTCCATCTTTGTTTCCAAAGATGTAACGGCAATGAGCAAATGAAGGGAGATCGCAAAGGAGTGGTAACAAACTTATTTGCCACCAGGCTCTGATTTTCCGGATTAGGCAGCTTCTGGACTTGACGGGTTCACATATTTATTTTATTCCTCGTGATACTAATAGGTGTGCTGATTAGATTGCGAAATGGTCTTGCGCAATCCTTTGGTAGTCATGATTTTCTTCATTTCTCTATACCTCTTATGTCTTTATTGTATTTCGATAAGTTGCATAATTGTAACTACGGTATTTATACGCCATAAGTGAGGACAATCAATAATATTTAAGGAGGTACTGCCTTCTCTCACTACAAAAAAACTTATTTGCCACCCACATCAACAATTCAATAACAAATAGTAGCTCTATTTCTATAGAAAGTTAAGTGGCAATCAAATAAATAACTAATTGGCAAAAATTGGGAAAACTCTCACTCGTATCAACAATTCAAACACAAATAGTAACTCTATTCCTATAAAAAACCAAGTGGCAGTCAAATAAAGAACCACTTGGCAAAAGCGGGGGAAAACTCCTCGACTTATATATATATATAATCTCAAATTAAAATGTATTTAACCACTATGTATCTTAACAAGCAACGGCTGAGCTCCTCGCCCATTTATCTGGTTTGGCCTTACTCGGCTCGATGCAATGGAACAAGATTTTAGAGGTAGGGTCATCTTGTGTGCTCCTCTATTTAGAAGAGGTGGTAGATCACAACTCATAATTTCAGGTCAAATTGTTTCACGTCACAACCACTAATTTCTGGAGTAAAAGCAACTTTGTTTTATTTATAGGAAAAATTATATATATTGAATTTAATATTGAGAAAAATAATCATATTTAATTTTTGACTAGTATTATTAATATAGGCGATAAATCAAAAGAACTGCCTATTTATAATTTAAGAGGCAAATCTGTAAGTATTTTTTATTTACTCTAAATCTAAATCCTTCATTTTTTTTAAAATCCAATGGCTATAATTATCCCATACAACATATTGATCAAAGAAAAAAGTAATTCCATACAACTCGTATAAGTAGTAGTGGTCTCATATTGACCAGCAATAAATCAAATGTAAAAATGAAAATATATATGTATGAAAAATTCATAATTCCACATCTTAGAGTTCTATCGTAAGCTGGTCTCAAAGTCAAGTCAAGTAGGGGTGTTTAGTTGAGAAAAAATTCTATTTTTTTCTAGAAAATTAGAAAATAGAGATGGAAAAATGAAAAATTTGTTCAATTTTTTTTATTAACAAACATATTTTCTAAATATTTTCAATTTTTAAAAATAAAACAAAACAAAAAACAGAAAACTATTTTCTTAACCAAACATAGCCGTAGTTTCCCACATTTTAGTAGTTAATATTCACCTTTGGTTGAACCTACTAGCTGAGGCATCAGAAATAAATTTTTAAACTGGTTTTGATGAAAGCTCAAGCACAAAATTAACCATTTTAGGAGGAATGTATATTAGTGTGGAAAAATAAATTTAGGACACATCGACCCTTTCATGTGAAACCCTAATTGTATCTTATTTAGTCGTTTTTACAAGTAATTTCTGATTACATTCGTTGCGGTGTCGCTTATGTCTAAACAATATCTTCCAAGAAATGAATGTCATAACTCTACAGAAATGCACTTATAGGAACAATATAATTATGCTTCTTTTTCTTCTTCTTCTTCTTTCCATTGCCATTTGTAAATTAGAGATGGAAAAAAGTTCCTTTCATTTTGTTCTGTAAAATTAAACAGATTATAAATTTCTTTTAGGGCTTTAGGGGCATAACGTATAATTGGTATTATTATTGTGAAACATTTTTTACTACTAAAAGTTTGAATACTATTTGCTTTATAAGTTAAAACAATAAATGTTGAAGTCAATTCGAATAATTTGATGTATTATCAATCTGGAATTCCATTTGTCTTAAAGAAAACAGTTTAACAATTAAAATGCTGCAATTTTAACATTAGAAACTCATATTAGCAATCCAATTATTGTAATTTTCGTCTAATTATTCGGCAGATGGGATGTCATAGAAAATCAACTATATTATATATCATTAAATTAAACAAATACTATAAGTTAACTATATCAAGTGGATGAAGGGAAGATGAGAGGGACATATATATTGTCAATTTGTCATCAAATCTCAACATAATCCTGCTATGTTGATCCACGAACATAAAATTATTTTAGATCAACTAGCAAAAAAAATTAAAAAAGAAAATGGCTTTCATAATTTCAATGTATATTTCAATGATGTCGTGGGTTCGATTTTTGGTTGAAGCAATTAAAATGACTTATAAAAATCCAATGTATAGCTTTCCCATTCATTCACTTTATTTTTTTAATATGGAGGTACTCTAGATTAGAAGAACTACGAAATTAATCTCCTACACATTGTGAATGAGTACACCTCAATACACAATCTTAGGTATTTCAAAATATTTAATTGCCACTGAATCTGTTACTTAAAAATCGATTTTAAAGTGTAATATCGATGCTGCTCAGTTCTCAGCTGAGGCGCAAATAGGTGTGGGTTTGTGTATCGGGAATGAAGAAGGGACGGTCGTGTGGTGTATGTCCAGACTTCATGCACTTCGATGTGATGCTAAAGAAGCCGAATGTGTGAGTCTTAGAGATGCCATCCAGTGGGTTCTTCAGCTGAACTATTCAAGGGTGATATTTGAGATGGATGGGAAGTTGGTAGTTGATGCATTCCTTGCTGCCAAAGATGACGACTCTGAGTTTGGGATACTACTACTTCAAGAGTGTCGCTCTCTTTTTGCTTTAGGACAAGAGTTTTCTCTTAACTTTGTAAAGAGGCAAGCCAATATGGTAGCTCACTAGAGCTGCTACGTTACATGCTAGCCCTTCTGTTTGGCAGGGTCCTCCCTCTTTTGTTGAGGGGCCTTGCTTGCTACTCATGTACTGTCTTCATGAGCTAATAAACTCCTTTTGCTTAAAAAAAAAAAAGATTTTAAAGTTTGACATGCTATCTTTTTTTTTATAAGTCATTTTATTTGTTTCTATAAAAAATCGAAGTTTATGTGCTTGTTTGTTTGAGGTAGATTTCAGATTGAACTCTATGTTACTTTTTTTTTAAGTTAACTCTATGTTACTTAAAAATCGATTTTAATTGTTATGTAAAGCTCATAACAATTACAATTTTTATGTCTTTGTTTAGTAGTGAGAAAGTGTATCAAGAAATAGAATTTCCTTGAAAATGAGAAAAAAAAATGATATGTTTGGTTTAGAGGAAATGTAAAGTTAAACGAAACTCTGACCATTTTACTTCCTAATTTCCCACGAAACGACATACTGAAAGGAGAATAAATAAAAAAAAAGTTCCCTAAGATTAGCTATTTGAACCAAACCAGCATTATATAAATTATCTTCTAACTTCTGACCAATAAAATTTTACTCCCCTTTCTTTTCGTTCCTTCAACGTGAATAATATTTAATTATGTTGTTATCAATTTTCAAATCTAAAGAAGTTGTAGAGTCATCAGGAATTAAACTCTTTTTTCTTATTTTCTAATTACAGAACTAATTCTTATTGCAGACGTACATAAATTGCACACGAATTAATTCATTTGTAGTAATATTGTATTTATCGGTCTGATAATTGTATTATTGCAATGACCTCTCTTTTTTGCTTAAGTAATCTCAAACATGATTGATTATAGAACCGTTTTTAATTTGCCACCTGTTAATTAAGGTTGCTTATTGATTAATATTTTACAAAATTCTTTGTCTTGAGATAGTGATTTCTACAAAATTTTAATTCGCAGGTAGATGAGCTGTCTGTTTCACCAAACACCAAATTCATTAATTATCCCTTGAGGGCAGTCTGGTGGTCATGAGTGATGATCATAGTTCGCGAAGTCACGAGTTTGAGTGGGAGCGACAATAACTGTGGATTACCAATTGTCGCGAACCCGTGACAATCAATAGAGTTAGGTGCTTAGACCCAAGACTATTTGTCTCAATGAGATGCTATGGTGACATCTCTGTGCATTGGCTCAAATTCGTTGTTGGTGTCAATTATGACTCTTGGGAACATTCCGTAGCGGACAGGTAATACCTGCATGGTAACACCCATCATGGTATGTTACTACTGGTCACTCTCGACTCTCCTTTCATCGTAAAAAAAAATCATTAATTTATGAACATATCGAGTTTAAAACACCAAATTCATTACCTTGCAGATACTGATTATAATTTTATATAATTTTGTTTTTTTATCTCATTAAATGTAATGAATTGTTATATTGATATACTTTTTTTCCTATCATTTTAATGCAAATTAGTTTTATTTGTATATGTTTTGTTAAAAAACAAAATATTTACTATTTAAATTAAATCAGCACCACAATATTTTTGAATTAAAATATTGCATTTAAATACTATGATTAATATTTCACACCCGACAACATTTCTGCATAACTTATGATTCCTTTTTTATTTAATTTTTTATCCTCACAATTAATATATTGCCATAAATAATATATTTTTATTTCAACATTTCTGCGACATCACTTGGGTCTTCAGCTAGTTATTATTAAAACAATAACAAGACGTTAACTTATTAAAAAAGTCTACATTAATGCTATATATAACTATTCGTTTGGATACATACTTTATTCAACTCATTCCAAACAACCGACAACAAATTTTAATTTATAAATTATCATAAATCATATGAAGTTGTGACATCGTGGGAAATGTGACGCAGATACAATGGAAAATGATCGTGTTAGATTAGCAACTCCTTAACGAATATTACAGAATGTTAACTCACCAAAAAAAACATATATAGTTTTGTGACTATTTTAAAAAAATTAAGAAAATTGAGGGGTTTTTAGTTTTTATCATGATTTCACCATTTGAGTTTTAAGTGATATATTTTGAAAAAATTGCCAGAAAGTCCGGCACATGGTGCACCGTTGACGTTGGTTCTTGGTAGATAAATAATTAATTATATAAAATTTCTATGGCAGTAGCGTGTATATATGAAATATCAAAACATTTCTTAGACGACGTTAAGATAAGAGTTTAAAAGTCAAGAAATTTTAAGTTGACCTTTCATTATTAATGTTTTTTAAGGAAAAACAAACTATATGTTTAGATATATTTTTTTTGAAATCATGTTTAGATATTATTGGGAAGCTATTATTTGGAGTTTTGTTTTTTGCAAGTTTCTCCACTCTCATGCAACCTTCAACAAATTAATCAATATAATTGTCTGAAACTATTTGTCATTATTTATGCTTGGTTAAATAATAGAGTACGGTAGAAATATTGACAACCATGGTAAATTGTAAAAAAGAGAGAGAATAAGAGAGTTTGCCAAGAATCTCGTATTGTTTAGATTGATTTGGTTTCATGAATTTATATTCAAGTGATAATGTTTCTCCTATAAGATGTCTTTTGGAGGTGAGTTAGATTCAATTAAAACCGTTGTACCTCAATTTATCTTAACCATACTTAACGACTCAATAATCTATGAAGTTCATATAACCATACTTAACTTAACTTCAACAAGGTGAAGAAATGAAAAGGAGAGTTTTCACTGAGCAAATAAGTTTCGTCTTGTGGTAGCTAAGTTCGCCTCAGGAATTTGAGATCCCAAAGTCGAGATTCAACGCCGAGTTAAAGAGGATGAGGTAGATTAGGTAATATCTCTAGGGAACTCCCATTTGCCAAAAAGAAAAGAAAGAAAGAACAGGAGAGCTTTCAGCCTTTCACTAAAGGAAAAAGATGAATTAGATTTATTTTCTTGAATTAATGCCGAAGATCGATGTTAAATCTTCTCACATTTTAAAACATTTTGAAACATTACTTTCATATCTTTTGACAATGAATGCAAGTATTAATCGCCAATTTATAAGTTTTGCACACAAAAGTTTGTATTGAATATCTATAATAAACAGTAGTATGTGATATCACTAAGCAGAGAAGTAAGAACAAAAGTAGAGACATCAAGGCCGCCCTGACACCGTATAATTGATTGAATCACTAGTGAGCTTCATCATTCAGTGTAAACTATTTCATTTTAGCATATTATTATTCATAATTTAAAAATACAGCACTTTCTTTTTTCTTTTTTTTTCATTATACAATCTCTTCTTATCTAAAGCAAACTTATTCCTACAGACCTCTCTCACCTTTAAAATAATTTTATTCTCTCATTAACTCATCTTTATAGAAATCTCATATATTTATTTAATGTGTCCGAAATTTATTATTTTTTAGTCTCAGCAAAGCTAAATAAGAGAATTGTTAGATTAATGTGACTAAAAGAATATGCACAAACTCAAAGGTGTCCAAGTAATTAGCTTTTGTCTAAATGTGGCTATGAATCATGATGCCATAGTGCATATAGCGAACTTCAAACATTCAATTAAGTGAAAATACAAATCAGTTCATAATAAGTTACAATAACTCGAACCAATGCTCATTGATACTAGAGTCATCTTTAGCGATAAGAGGTCGAGGCTTCGATCCCTGGTGGGAGCAAATAAAATGATTTATCAAAAAAAGTTACAATAATTAGACTATAAAACAATAAGAGTGCTAATGTGGTCGGGAATTTGTAAGGCTTACATTAATGCAGATGAATATGATTTTTTTTTCAGACTGCAGATTAAAATCCTGAACAACATTGCAGTTAATATGTAGCTTGGATGAAACAAAATAAAGCAGTCCCGTGGACGTTCGACTTGTAGAATTTTTCACAGATACATAAGTGGCAATGCATTTAGATTGTGCATAACTTGGCATTTGCAGCAAGATGCAGAGTTATTATTATCTGACGAGGTTGGTTATGCTGCCTTTCTTCACTTCACACAGACCTCCATTATGCACGACCTCTTCAGCAATATTTCTGCAAATTAGTCCGACTCTCTTGTTTTACTTCACTTCAAGAGCCTGACAACTGATGATGATTCACTCAACGCCATGAGTTCATGGAATGGTGTTTCATGCAATCCGTTTAATGGAAGAATCCTGGCGCTAAACCTGGACTTTTAGAGCTTGCTTGTTCCGATGGCACCACTTCTATTGGAAACCTCAATTGTCTTATTACACAGATCAACTTGCAAGATATCAGGTTTCGCGGAAAACTTTTATCAATGCGTTCTTAAGTTCATTGCCATGGCAGTTGATATTGTTGACCCTTTGATGATGCATATTGAGAAGAAAACAATCTTAGTAATAGAAAGCGAATCAGGGATATTCATCCTCAAACCAGTGCAAGTAAAAGTAAAATTAAGGAATAGCTGGTGTCAGTGCTGAGAATTGGACTGTCATGTCCCAAAGAATCTCCTGGCCCTGGAGAGAGAATGGCTATAAATATTGCTATCAAATTATTACAGGACATTAGGGTTAAAATTCTAAGATCGAATAACCATAACAGAAAGGGCAGTCTCATGCTATCTGATAATTACAACAGAAGAAAAGTAAATGGTTGAAGCAACTGCTAGATACAGACACTACCTTCAACTATGTGTCAAATCTTTGTTCTATATATATGAAATCAAAATGTACTTTCATAATTCAATAAAATTATGAAGTTTTATGTTTATGTTTAGATTCTTTCATGGATTTTCACTCAGAAAATATTCACTATATTAGTGTATGCTGGCTTTTACGAAGCCTGATCTGCAAACATGGTAGCCTGTGTGAAAAGAGCGCTTACCCCCCCCCCCCCCCCCCCCAAACCAAAGTCTATACCTGTGACTGAGAAATAAGAGGTGCATGCTTTGACAGACATTGATGGCCATTGATTTAGATATTTTGCAGTTGAAATGCTGTCTTCCATTAACAATATTGTGACGCAGAAACCATCTTAACGTGAGCAGGATGGTTTCTGAAAGGATAGCAGGCCAATGTCCTTTCTTTGATCTGATAATAAATAAGTTGGTTGAAAATGGCCCAAAGTTCAAATCAAAATATGACACCCAAGAAAATGAGATAACATTATCTTACGTATACTCAACATTTTCCAAATTAAATCAGAATTTCATTATTGTTGAAATGGATCTTCATATGATTTAACTCGAATTATAATTTGCTGGGATATTTCCCCAAGAAATTATGTTTGACAACACCGTGTAAGTTGTTGAACTATATGTCTTATCGCAATCAAATTCATGATGTCCTGTCATGGTGGGGCTTGAAAATTTAATTCACTCAGCTGAATGTGTTTCATCATTAAACGGAACTGGTTGGAAACTTTTTGGTAAATTACATTCATCAGTCCTAAACCAAATTTAAGGTGTTCCATAACCCAACGCTGCTGGTTTAGAGTTGTTTCACATTGCTATCTTCTCTGCATTAGTTTTACGATGCAGTATCCTAGATTGAAACCTATGCGGCTCTTGTTTAATGTTTTCTGGAAAATGCTTCTTCTAGGCATGTTTTCTAGCTTGGAATGTGCAGCAGCTACATATTCAAACGAATCCGACAGACTAGCTTTGCTCGACTTCAAGAAGATGATTACTGAAGATCCGCTTCAAATCATGACTTTATGGAATGACTTGATTCATTTCTGCAACTGGGTTGGTGTTTCATGCAGTTCTACTGACCAAAGAGTTGTGATTTTGAATCTGCAATCTCAAAGATTGACCGGCACCATTCCACCTTCCATAGGAAACCTCACATATCTTAGTGGAATAAATTTGTAGAACAACAGCTTCCATGGTGAACTTCCTGAAGAGATGGGTCGTCTTCAGAACCTGCAACTTATCAACTTGACCTACAATTTCTTTGGTAGGAAGATTCCAACTAATCTTACTCCCTGCAGACAACTTAAAACACTTGCTCTTTCTTCCAACGAGTTCACGGGGAACATTCCAAACCAGCTCAGTTCATTGTCAAAGCTGGTCATCCTGAGTATATCAGTTAACAGACTGACAGGAAGCATCCCAGCTTGGATAGGTAACTTCTCTTCTTTATTTATTCTATCACTTATTCAGAATAATTTACAAGGAAGCATACCGAATGATCTTGGACAGCTAAAAGACGGGTTATTTTCAACTCTATGGCAATAA
>CAODLS013357724.1:0-31196 GCA_948243855.1 Flueggea neowawraea | reverse complement strand
TTTGGGATGCTGTTGGAAGCGTAAACTTTAAAATTCGTAGATTGCTTACTTCGGCAACTAGAAGAAATGAATTGTCTTTGCTTAGTGTTACACCATTAGGGAGTGCTAAGCCTTTGCACAAGACGGTCACTTTCTTGGTGTGTGGATTGTATTGCAATAACCTTCCTGTTTTATCTGCGCTTACGAATGCATATACGTAATTCCTGCAATATCAAACAATTTGTTAATTGAATTTTTAGTTCTAGTTTAATTCTAGTTATTTTTAAGAATAATAGTGAACTATGATACTAAATAGTCAAGAATTCGATTTATAGCGGAAGTAAATAAAATGACTCGAAAAAATGAATAATTGTGTTAATGTTACTTAAGTTTAACATATTACATATTCAATTTATTATAATTCGGGAAAAAATGTTAATGCACAATCTATTTTTATCATCTACTACTTGGTTTATATTAAAAATATCTGTTTTAATTATTCCGCCCAATCATATATAGATCGGGAGCAACATTCAGTTTGGAGATATGGGAAAAGATTGCTATATAATCCTGACAAAACAAATCGTTGCATGTTCGTCTATCCTGCAACCCTGGAAATTTGGAACATAAAATGAATGCATTTGCTGGTTCATTAATTTACAATTAAATGCATGGCAACAATCCACCAAACAAATAGTGGGAAACAATAATTATTTGGTAGGTTTTCAACTTTAATATATTTCACATTAAAAAAACTTATATAGTGGATTAGTTATTAACAAATATCATTAATTGATTGATCATCATTTTTACTCAAGGCCGCAAACAAACTACTTTGTTTCAAAATGAACATCGTAAAACTATTTATGTTAAACGGACATCATAAATGCTAACCACCAACTAAAAGGAAGAAAATAAAGCTTATGAAAATTAGGGTTGATAATTCGAGTTAAGTGGTCGTAATCTTTTATATTGTCTATACACTACAAATAAAAACATATGACATAGACAAAATAAAAATTGAATTTGTGTCAGTTGTGACTTATTATAATTGTGTAGTCTTAATTGTATTATCATGTCGTAAATAACTATATATCCCTAAAGAAAATAAATAAAAATGGGACAAAAAAAATAAAAGTGGAGAAATAGTACGAACCGTCGTTGATAGTGGGCACTACTATCTGTGAAATAAACGAGACCAGTGTTGGGGTCGATGTCCAAAGCATTTGTGAAACGAAAAGGGACTCCTTCGGCTGAGTTAGCCAATTGTTTGGCAATGCCACCTCTTGGTCCTACGACTAGGAGCCCGTAATATGCATCTGCAATGTATAGATCACACGTTGCTGGGTTAAATTTAATGCCTAGAGGCCTCCCACATAATGGTTCCAGTTTCGGGTTGGTTGATCCATCACATACCTTCCTGTTCCTGCAACCATAATCAACAAATTAAATCAGCTGCTGAGAAAATCTGATTTATGTGATCCCTCTCTATATAATTTCTTTCTTTTTCAAATTATATGATTCCCATCTGTTTTTTCTTTCTTCACAAGTTTATATGTGAGAGTAATAGAACTTAAAACTCGACTAATAATCAACACAATATATTCATCGGATGTTGTATTACATATCTTTATTAGTCATTTTATTCGTTTCTATTAAGAATATAATTTTTGACTCATAAATATTAAAGTTGACTCCGTTATATTATTTTAATATCTAAAATAAATTATCCAATTAATAATACTTCAGAGTTATCCAAAAAGACCATACCCAAACAATATTTCAACTCATTAGTCAAAGCCTCATTATTAAACGCCTGCAATAGAATTCATCGGAGACTTCTAAAGTATGCCATTAAATGTAACTGATGCACTCGAATATTTGGCATAATTAAAAAATTGGATCATGTCTAGTAGCGAACTTTCACCAATTAGCATCAAGGGATTATAAGACTCCGCTTGGTATATCACCATTAGAGTATTTTTAATACTTTTTTTATATTTTCTTCAAAAAAAATACTCTTTTTATATTAATATTTTTATTTATAATAAAAAAATTTAATCTAATTATAACTCTAATCTCTTTTTATTATATTTTTTATTTTTAAAAATAAGATAAAAATTATTTTTCACTAACTAGTTGTATAATCATACATATTTTTTATATTATATGATATTAATAATATTTTAATTCTATTAATTAAAAATATAATAAATAAAAAATATAAAAAATAATTAAAAATTGATTTTTTATAAGAATTAATAAAATAATTATTAAATTTTAAAAATTTATATTGAAAAACAATTTTTTTTATTTTATATAATTAAATATTTTTTTATTTTTACTAACATTATATTTTAAAATTAAAAAATATTATTAGAAATATTTTAAGAAAATTTTAAAAAGGAAAAAAAAAAAAGAAAAGGAACCCCACAGTTTGGTTTGGTCATGCAGACAGCTACTCGTGCACATGTTGGGCCCTGAAGAACTGTTCTATGTTACCCACTGAACCTATTTATTACAGCCCCATTACTCTCTCCCTCCAAAAAAATTAAATTCGAGAAAAAATAAACTATTAATTTAATGATTAACATGATAACTTTAAAGAGAATTACTTGTTAAAAGGTTCAAATTTCAGGAATGATACTGATTGAAAGAGGTAAAATCGTTAATATTTTAATTTTTGAGTTAGGTAATTACACTGTATAAAATATATATATATATATAGCAACTTGTTGGAAATAAGAAAAGAAGAAAGGAAAAAAGATTGTTGCCTGTGAGACGAGGAGACAGCAAATTCTGTCCAACCAACTTTTGATTTCCAAAGAAGTATCCGACCATCGGAGACACTAACATAAGGCCCTTTCCCATTACAGTCAAAAGCAATGCTTTCAGGGCCAACAACACCAGGAAGATCAAGTTGGTTAAAGTTTTTCAGACCATTTTGGTGCAGCATACTGTTATGGTCCGACAAGACAACATTAACAGAAGTCAAAAACACAAAGAAACAACAATAGAAGAAAGAAATGGAAGAAGAAGCAAGAAATCTTTCCATGGCAGATCGAGACTGTAATAGTTGTACCAGAAAATATAGAAATTAAGAAATACTGCACCACACACACTTCGACTAGTACGCATTTATAGGAAAGTGAAGCCCTAGTCTTTTAAACGTGACAGGTAAGTCGCATTAAGTGAGAAAGCAATCAAGATTTGTAAATTTTTCCAAAGATATTATTACTGTTTTGTAAAAAACAAAATATTATTTCTTTCTTTTGAAGCAAATAAAATATTATTTCTGTGCAACTTTATATTATCTGAAGTTGGCTGGATAAATATAGGGTGTTTAATTTGGACCAAGACAAGCATGGAGTAATTGATATTAGTAAGAAGGTTCAGAATGTCTCTTGATTACTTCTTTTTTTGAACAGAGTCTCTTGCTTACTTCATATTAAGCAATTAAAAGCTTGATAATGACGACCAAAAAAAAATTAAAAGCTTGATAAAGACAGGAAACTGCCAGCTGAACTCGTATTGGGTTGGTCTTGAATTATGTCGAGAAACATAATACAGTGTCAATTTTCAATTTAGAGATAGTTGCTTTTGTAGACATTTAATTGTTCAATTCAGCATTTGCTTAGAATGATTCTTAATGTCTTGAGATTATAAAAATTCTCTTGTTAAAATCAAGTCATGAGTTTAAGGAATTGTCTTAATTTATTTTACTTTTAAAGTAAGTAAATGAGACAATATTATTATTAATATGAAATAAAAATCAGGTCCAAGCCACACTTTTAAAGTAAGGTAACCAAGGTAACCAGATGCACGTGCACTGATCTGATATAACGGGTGTTAAATTCTCGGGTAAGCAAGGACAATCTTTTTCAAATTGGCACCTAGATGATCCGAAAGATCAAGACTCCTATGGGACACAAGTAGAGAAGGTCTCTCCCGAACATTATCATATACTTGGAATAGGGGGGATGCAAAATTTTCCAAGACCACTTTCATGTGACAATCTCTTGTTCACTTTACGAGTACAACTAAGGATTATGATCTCTGGCATCCACTATAGCTTGAAGCATTGTGCTTCCGTAGTAGATGTACGAGTCCATACCAAGTCAACACATGGATCAAGGACAAGAAATCTCTTTGGCGCACTACCATCGATGTTTTCCAATGGTGTGAAGTCACGTGACATTATAGTTCAAATCCCGAGATATATAAAAACCTTAATTCATTAATTACTGGCGTTACAATCATCAAATTTTTTTTTGATACATGAGAATCATCCTTAGGTTACGACCAAAGCCTACCACTTTCCACCTAGCTTACATCAATTATAAAACTGACTTGACTTGAGGTGAATTTTAATCACATATTTTTCTATTTAAAATATCAGCTGGTCCATTTTGGTTTAGATAATTGATGGCGATTACAAGGCCAATGGAAAATTTGTTCTATTCAGGCACATTATGTTTCTCCTCATGATCAGACTATAGGAATGACAACGGGCAGATTGGATACAGATTATGGTATTCCCGTCCTCGGCCCGTGACTTATATATTTTTTCTCGCCACCATGTAACCCACCGGCATATAAAAATCATCTTCCATCCCTGCCCCCTTGAAAAATTAACATACTCGTCTATGTCCCGTTAAATTATTATTAATTTTTTTGTCTGATTTGTATTCTATTATAATTCAAGAAATAATACAAATAATCTATATAAATTTTAACAAACAGAAATATAATTCAAGACATCATATATATATATATATATATATATTCTATTAACAAGTTCATAACAAAATACAATTAATATATAAATATAATTTAACTATAAATATATAATATAAAATATCAGTATATATATATATATATATATAGGAGATTTTGGAGCGGGGTATAGAGTGAGTATATTAAATACTGAACCCGCCCCGTGCCCAATAGTTTTAATTTCTAGTTACCCCGAGACCAGTTTCGCACCTCAGACAAACATTGAAGACACCACCCCGTTTGGGTCGGTACCCCACGGGTTCAGAATTTTTCGCCATCCCTATCAGACTGTTGCGGAATGGCCAATTAGAATGTGCCCATATTTAGTGCATCTGAAAATGATTTTTGTTTCGGATGAACTGGGCAAAAGAAGGTTCAACATGATCCACCAATAAGATGTCGATTAAATGATTATTATGTTGACGCTTAATGACTTAATTGTAGACATATTAATTTGGAATCGGAACAGGCGAACCAAACTGATCAAAACTGGAATCGAAACCGGAACCGGCAGGTCAAACCCGAAGGATTGCGGTTCAGGTTTCGGTTCGACCTCTCCAGAAACCATAGAACCGGCAGTTTGAACCGGCCGTTGGAACCCCCGGTTCCGACGATTATTTTTTTTCTTTTTTCAACTCTATAAATACCCCCACTATTCCTACAAATTTTACTCCATTTATTCTCTCTCAATATCAATCTCTTCTACATTCTCATTCTCTCAAAATTTATTTTGCTTTAAATTGCTTTTATTAATTATTTATATATTTTATTATTACAATTGCGTTCTCTAAGTTATTTTTTGCAATTACATTTTTTAAATTTCTTCCATTTTTTACTATAGTTTAATTTATTTATTTTGTTATTTTATTATATTTAATTAATATTTGCATCAATGTAAAATTTTAGTGGAAATAGAAATTTTGAACATGTTGAAATTGAAAAAATTGGAATTCAAGAGAGTCAAATTCAACCAATTTCTACCCAACGAGATGAGGGGGGAGAAGAGTTTCTAGTTTTGATATTTTTAAAATTTATTTTAAGAAAATTTTTAATGGTGATAAAAAATTTAAAGTTTTTTGTAATTATTGTCCGCAGGAATACTCGTTCAAGCATGGAGGGGGCTATGAAACATTTCAAAAAATATAATAAACAAGTATCCGAAAAAAATGGGAATGGTGAGAGGACAAACGCAACTAACCGGGTTTGCTTCTTCTTCCTCTCAACCTAGTTTATTTCGTTATAATCACGATGAATTTAGTATGAGTTTTGCTCAAATTGTTGTTGCTGATCATTTATTATTTAGTTTTGCTGAAAAATTAAGATTTAATAAATGAGTTAAAGAACATTATCAACCGACTTATAAACCAATTAATAGATATTTGGTTAGAAAAAATTTGTTTAAATTGTATAAAAACCAAAAAAAGGATTTAATAAATTATTTTCAATCAAATGATATACATGTTTATATTTGTTCCGATATTTGGAGTGATCATACTTTGACGCATTCATATATGTGTATTACATGTTATTGGATTGATGAGAATTTATTTTGCAAAAAAAGAGTTTTAGCATATAGATGTTTTAATAAATCTCATTCCGCATTAAATATTTGTAGATTAATTCATAACATTTTAGAAGAATATAGGTTGGTTCATAGAATTTTTTTAATTTTATTTGCTAATGCATTGGTTAATAATGCTAATTAGTAGTGGAGGAAACATTTTAGATGCTAATAGATTGAGATTGGTTCCCGAGGCGTTGAAAGTACAAGTTTGTGTTAATGATTGGTCGATAACGCTTCAAAGGACTCAAGACCAACTCCATTCATATCATCCGAAGGTGAGGAGTTCTTTAATGACGCTTCCACAACAAACACTTCGACTCCAATGACGAGAGTTAATTTAGTTTTTTTTACTTTGTATTTTAATTTATCATGTATTGTTAATTGTTGAATTGTATAATTAAATTCGGTATTGTAACCACGATATTCCTCCGCCACAAGTGAGGGTATCTAATAAAATATAATGAATTTTTTTTAATTTTGTTTAAAATTATTTGATGTAATTACTAGTAGAATAATTAATTTGTCTGAAAATTATTAAAAAAATTGGAATATAATGTATTATTGATACTATAGTTAATTATTCAATATAATAAAATTTACAAAGAAAAATAATTGACGGGATAAAATAGAAGGTTAAAAATATTTTTTTTTTAAAAAAAGAAAATAAACCGAATAGGAATTGACGGTTGAATCGGACCAAACCGTGAGAACTAAGATTTGGTTCCGGTTCCTCCATTCCAAAAATCGGAACCGGCACGTCTACTTTATTCTACGTAAAAGTGTAAAAATTCTGAAAAAAAAAAAGAGAAGAAAACAATACTGGTTAAAAAAAAAACATTAATGCCACTATAAACTGATGGACCAATAGAAATAATTGCACTATAAAATAAATTGACTAATTAGGTAATATATATCTAAAATGTTGGTTCAAATTACAAGATAAATTATTTTAAAAAATTAGAATCCAATTAGGTAATATATATCTAAAATGTTGGTTCAAATTGCACTATTACTTTTTTTTTTAACTTTTACGATGGATTTTTTTTTCATGCCAGCGTATTCTGGCAACTTAAGATTCCAATAGAAAGGCCATAAATGAGAGGAGTTGGGGAGAGTTGACGATGAAACTTATGAAGGTGACCTAACTTCTCGTCCTCCGGGTAACTTGTGGCACAAATAAGTTGGTTTTCCTCACCAAGAAACAACGAAAGAGTGTTCTCATTATCCATGTTTATATACAAGTATGCATAGTTGTCTCATTGTATAATTAGTTATGAGTATTTATTAATGAATCCTATTAATTCAAAATTAATTATCTTCGCAACTAATCATACGCGACATATTCCTATTTTCTACATTGTATTAATTATTAACACGACCTCTTATATAGCCATGATTAATATTGCTTCATTGTCATGCAAATGAACTTTACAAGGCACGGTACAATAATGCATCTAATATTGTAGTGTCAATTTTTGGCTAGCAGCCTAAACAGTCTAACATATGTGTGAATAGTTGTCATATGTCATACTTATTTAAACTATTTATAAATTTCTTCTAATAGTATTTTTTATTTTAAATTGTTCACAATTGCTAAACTACCTCTGTTGAGGTATTAATTGCCTGCTTTAGACTAGAAATTTTCACGATTTTATCATTAAAAAAATGTATTAGACGATTCAAAAATTTAAGGAAAAAAAATGTACTTATAAACTATTTTTAATATCAATAAATAATAATATAAGAATTATAATAATATAATATAAATAAAAATTATTTTAAAATTTTAAGTGAAAATTAAAATAATTCTCTATGATGATCTTTAAGTGCCAATATTAATTAGACTAGGCCATGTCTAGTTCCCACTTGCACTCTCGGAAAACATGCAGAAAGCTGAATGTCAGAGTCATGTCTGATTGCAATTTACGGTAATTAATTAGCAATAAGGGCTTGTTGATTCCTTCTCCATCTAGAAAGGTCAATGATAAAGTCCACCTGCAACATTTTTGGGTTAGATTTGATAATCACCTGATCAATATACATATACACATGGTGAATTTGAAACCCATTCTATAACATATTTATCCCAGCGATGAAGGGCGAAAAAAAAACCGTAGTAGAAGAGAAATGTATATCATAAAGCAATTGCTATCACAAGCCAAGAAGCCCTTTGAGACAAATTTGGTTGAAATTAGTGGCAGCATTTTTTAGTATCTTATATTGTCTATGTGAGATTAGTTCCATGTATTTATAATTTAGAGGGTAAAACTTCCTCCACAAGTCGTTTTGAGTAGAATTAGACACAATCAGTGGTTAAAGAGGTGGGATCGGCCGACCCATTTGGAGGTCCGAAGGACCCCTACCACCCCCACCGCCTATTCCACATCCATCATTGGGGTTGGAGTTCCGTCCCATGCCGTCAACTGTTGTTGTCCATCCACCGGTAATACCTATTTTAACTCCTTCGATTCTTGGTTCCGCCACTGAACCTAATTAACCTTGATTATGATCTGGTGGCCTTCGGTCTTCACCCAGGTCATCTTATAAAAGTGCATATTCAAAACAAATGTCAACTAATCCATGAAGATTGTCACGCGCAAGACTTCGTTGCAAGGTAAGTTGTTGAAGTTAAATTGCCCATTAAGCAGTAATTTATGGGATAGTACAATAATATATTAATAACTAAATTTCCAACCACATTGAAATGTGGTTTCATTTAACGCAAACTAAGAATTAAGTTATACATTTGAATGAGTCAATCATCAATGGAGTTATCAAAAAACTGCTCAATGTACTGAAAACTGAAACTGGAAGGAACTATACAGTTAACCATATGCATCTACATGTATGCAAGTCACTATTCCCTTCATTTATTTCGAGATCAATCTAGCTGAGTTGATAATAAATAGTGCCACTTATTCGTTAAGTTAGCCTAATTAGATTGGTGAACAATTAAATTTGGCTTTTTTGATTAAAAAACCAATCTATGTACATGCAAGTTGAATGCATAACGAAAGGATTCCGCAAGTGGTACAAGGAAACGGTTGGGATATTTGGTTTGATGAAGTGAAGGAGACAGCAAGTTGATCATCCACTTCATGCTTTGTCTATCTGCCCACGCAATTTGCCGACTTCTAGTATTTGGTCAAGCTTTTCGTGTAATGCGTGTAGCCTTATTTTGAGGTATAAGGCCGCCAACAAGCATTTGGCTTGCTTGGCTGTTGTTTGGAAGACAGTAGATTTTCTTTTGTTTTTGTTTTTTTTTTTCTCGATAAGCAAAGAGGAAATTTTCATATATTTTTATTTTGTGTGTTTTTTTACTAAAAGAAGAGTGTATTATTTTATTTTTTCATTATTCAATCTTCTACGTATTATTCAATCTATAAAATATATTCCTCCCTTTAAATAAATCCATCCTTAAGAAATCAATCCAATAAATTTACTTCATCCATCCTAAATTGATACGCTTACTTTTAATTTTAGATGTGCTAAAATATAGATCAACTTCTATATTTGTACTTTTTATTTATAGGTCAAATTCCCATTTTATTCCTCATTATCACATTGTTTTTATTAATAATTAATATTAAATTCTAATTCCAAGACAAAATTGTTTCATCGCCAATAGGAAAGAGTTTCATCTAAAAATTTGATAAAGGCATATTTGAAAAAATTAAACAAAAGATACTACTTTTAAATAACTCAACTATATTCTTCTTAATAACCATGTTTGTCCAATTGTTTATTAATTTGAGACAGAGAGAGTATCACTTTAAGGCTCGCTCGTGAAAAAATGGACTTTACATTTATTTATAACTAAGAAAAACATTTGAAACAAAAAAAAATACGGAGATATATAAACATTTTTTTTATAAATCATTTAATTTGCTCCCTCCGAAATTTAAACTCATAACTCTCTTAGTGTTGGAGTTAACTTTAGTGTAATGAGGTATGCGCCCATAGGTATATATATATATATATATACAAACAATTATAAAAATTTTAACTAGCAAACATGGAGATTTTGTTTTTGTTATTGTAATTTTTGTTTTAGATATAATATACTAAAATCTTTTAATATGTTTTTTGTTTAAGGAACAAGTTATATTAACTATGATCAATAAGCTTCCTGTTTTCGAGTTTTCGCTACTTACAAGTACAAGAATACAAAAAACCATATGGACTAAGAAATTGGTAGCGATGGAAAGACAAGCAGACAACTTTTCCCAACTCAAAATTCCATCTCCATCTTTTAGAATGAACCTCCAAAAACATGCCCAATCACAATAGTTCCACCCGTGGAGTTAGACTAAACTTATTAATGCTAAATACAACTCTAACTAAACAACCTCTATTCCAAGAGATTTAATTTAACCAAAATCTGGTTACTAAAATCATATCTCAATTTGATTCAATTTGATTTTTAATAAATTATTGAGATCTGTATCTAATCTCCATATTAAGAAAGATAATTTGGGGATGTTTATCCGTGACAACTAATAAAGTCAATATCCATGACGAATGCTCTTGTATACATTCTTTAATTACATCTTCCAATAAGACCAAGTAGATTGGTTGAGATAAAAAGACCCCCACTCCTATGCCTTGAGGCTCGAACTAAAGGGAGGAAAATGGAATTTGTGGGTTAGAACCTACCAAAGGGAGGAAAAGGGAATTTGGATAGCATATGGTAGTATAGGTCTCATTTCGGTTAAAAAACTCAAAAGTCATCTCCAACCCAATTTTTTTTTTAACTCTAAAACTCTAAAAATATATTAGTTACAGTAAAATCATCTTCAACCCATAACTCTATTTTCAACTTTAAAAAATAATATTGTCGAAATATTCTTTCTGACTCCATTTTCTATTATTATTTTTTCAAAAGTTAAACACAAAGTTAATTCTTTTTCATTATTTGTTAAATAAGATTAATCGTAAAATTTATTTTTAATTAAGAATTAATAATAAAATAAACAAACAAACAACCATTACATAGAATAAAAACAAGAACAAAAAAAATTGAGGTGGGTTAACTTAATTAATATTATATTTAAATTATTAATTTCTTCCTCTCTTTCTCCCCTTTCTCTCCCCCTTCCATATAACAAAAAAATAATTATTTGATATTAAATTCATATTAAAATATTTGAATTAATTAAAATTATATTTAAATTATAAATTTTACAATAATGTATTTATACATTGAAAATTGGATACCTTAAAACAAAAATATATGAAACACAAATACCAAAATTGAATATATACATGCATGAAGGCAAAAAAAAAGAGTCAAAAATAGAGTTGCTACAGTGCACCTCCAAATTTGGAGGTACACTGTTGCAAACTCTAAATATAAAGGTAAAAATAGAGGTGGGTTGGAGTGGATTTGCCTCAAAAAATAGAGTTTTTCTCTATAAATATAGGTGAGTTAGAGATGCTCTTACTGCATAAATTTGATGATGTTTAATCTCGATAGCACAACAAAATTTGCGTACAAGGATGACCCTTTCAATAAGTTAATTTGGCATAGATTCCCGGCAAAAAAAATGACATAGATTAATATTTAGAGTTTGTTGTCATTTATTTTTAGACCTCAAATTGTTCTGAGTATTTTAATTTACATTGTCAAGAAGTTGTATCTTCTTTTTGCACATAAAAAAGAATTTAAGGACTTTATTGTAAAATTATAAGACTTAATAAAAAAATTAATGCAAATCTCGTCCCTTTCTAATTCTAATCTATTTAAATTTTGTTTGAAGTGAAGGAATCACATATCGGTTTAACTAATAAACAGTATAATAAATAGGTTCAACTTACTAATCTCGATTCCAGCAGAAGCTAACGGCGGAGCATGACCTGATTTGATGTTGGTCTTGCAAGCAAACCACGGTCGAGTTGTCGACGAGAGTGCCCGACTGTAGATGTCACACATGATCTGTGCAGGACTCGGAGTTAGGACGTGTTGGCCTCGCTCTCTCCCAATGAGAGCTTTTTCTCTCTCTTTCATTTTGGTGGTGGTGGAGTGAATGGAGGTAGAAGAAGCAAAGCTTCTTATATAGCCTTCAAAATGGGTTAACGGGCCTAACAAACCTATTTCATCCCTAACTCAATTGGGCTTGCAAATTGACATTAGTTCATTGTCCTGGTTCATACCTTGTCTAACCGAGTTTGGTTGTCTTCAATTGGACTTTCTAATTGGTCTTGGTCAACAGTAACCGTTCATATCTTAACCGACCGAGTTCGGTTCACTCATCATGGGCGGACCGCTTTTTCCAACATCTCACACTCGCATATGACGGAACCACAACTCGTCATGGAGTATGATGGAACTAATACCAATCATGATTAAGATCTCGTGTCATATAGGCAGATAGACCGCGCGACCAGCATACGATGAGAGTATAATTGCTATACACCTGTTAAGGTTATATAACATCTCATATCTCAATCCTGCTAGAAGGTGTCTCTCGTAGAGCAGCTCCTTTCTACCAGAGTGTATGCAATAGCAGCACAGGATGCTGGTAACGTATGCCTTTCCCCTAGGTCGTAATCACACAATTGATGCTTTCGAACTTCTTGATCTCAAGAAAGCTTTTCTCAAAGTTTACACATCATGTAACATACTACATGAGAGTCAACTAAGCAAACTTATGAGACTTGTGCAAATGCTTCTAGAAACAAACTTCTCCTCTTACACCAAACAATCCACATAGCCTAGTTTACTGGCCCAGCTTGAAACACTTGGTCGAATCAATCATGACTATTAGTGGCAAGCTAAAGTAGCCAAAATCGACCACACATTTTGAATGTATTAAGGGTTCTAAGGATAGGTAGTACCGAGAACCACGTGTTCACAGCAGGGTCTCACCCTAGGAAAAGTGAGATCGTTTATCAATCTTTTCCATTCCCATGATCGTGTATATAGAACACATGGTATAATCATATGTTGTGATGTTCTTTCCCTCCCTTAGAGGAGTACATGTTTATACAATATTGTCAACACCACACAGAAGCTTCGGTTACGATGCATTTCACCATCTAACCTTAATCTACACTTAATAGGGTTACTTTTGGCTTTAAGACATAATATGCTAAAAGTCACTATATTTAGCATCTGTTGATACAACTTTTCATACAACTTTTCTTGTCTATTTATAATGGACTCACCACTATAAAACACAAGACAACCTCTTGATTATGAACATACTCTTTATCTCTCTACATTCAAAATCAGTCTCATCTTAGTTCTTCCCCCAACGAACTAGGAAAACTAAGGTAAACACCTGTGTAAGTGAGTTACTTCTCTATCCAAACAACAAATGTTAACTCTCAACATTTGCGCTATAAAAAATGTTAACTCTCAACATTTGTCCTACAACAAATGTCAACTCTCAACATTTATGCTTGTGTATTGCCACAATGATCTTATTAAAGATCACGTTTTAAGGGATTACACATCTTATATTCCATGCGGGTCTTAAGAAACTTATTCTTTATAAATGTTTATTAATGGATCTAATGATCACATCTCGCATAGATTTACATTTCCAAGTTCACTCATCCCTGTAAACTTGTACTCAAATTTACTTGTCTTTGTGCAACCAAGTCCTTTATTAAAGGGTACTTGGTCTCGATTTGCTTAAACATACATTAGATCTTTTCGATCCTTAAGCAATTGAGGTCAACTGGTACTAATGGTTGTCGTATGTTCTTTAGGTGGTTAGTGCTTAGTGGATCATTACACTGTATGCTAAGTGAATCATTACACTGAAGTTATGGTCTCATCTTCTTTTGTCACACTTATATGTGTTCCTTACTATTATGTGGGGTGACTTTTCTACCAAGCAAGAATACATAATCAGATATGAACTTCCCTATAGTCGACATCATTGTGTGGAGTAGTAAATATGTCTCATTTTATCATAAGTGTTTACTATAACACAGTGCCTTGCAGTGCCTCTAAAAAATTCAAGTATCTTATTCACTGCTTTCCAACAACCTTCTTACATTTTGGATCAATATTTGCTAGCTAACTTAACAGCATAGCAAACTCTAGACATTATAGACACCTAGGCATTTATTATAAGACATAGTCTTGTAATCAACACATGTACTCTATATTACAACATAAATTTGCATGACATTGGTATGAAGAATATTTCTTACACGTTCTTCCTCTTACATAGGTTTATGGACATATACACTTACTAAGAGTCTTGTTCTTAGTCACAAGATATCTATGGGTTATGCATTTCTGCATCTTGAAGCATTCAACTACTTTGTTGATCATCTCACTTGAGAGGTACAATAATTCACTTAAACGATCTCTTGGAATTTGACTCCAAGGTCAACCCATATTAGCAATATCAAAGTTAGACATTGACCAATCTTTGAAGTTATTCAGTTATGCTAGATAATTTCTAGCCACAATTGTGACATTCACACAAGATTAGAATGACGAGATTTACCTTTGAAATACATGGTATTATCACAACGAATATGAATGTACCATTCTCTCAAAAATTGTCTAAGGTCTTACCTTAAATAATAAAATCATTAAGTTAAACCATATAGGTTTCTACTTCAAATTCGCTATTGAGAAAATGAGTCTCTACATCCATTGATGTAGGTCAAGGTATAAACTAGCCTAAATGCTAAAGTCTATTCGATATAAGTAAATCTTTCAACAAGTTGGACTTTCCAATCTCGTTGACTAGATCCCCTTAGCGATTATCAATGCCTTTCTAGATCTATCGCTTACGTATCCACTTATCTCTAATAGATACTCGCCCTTTGAGTAGATTAACCAGTTCTCAAATATGATTCAATCTTAAATGTCATTCCCACTTCCATTACTTAATCCATACAATTTTTACTAGACTCAAGCTCCATATAGGAACTCTTACTAGAATCAAGTTCCCTACTCCTACTGGAAATAAGGATCTTGATCCCACTAAAGTCAGGATCATGAACATCCGTACATGTTTGAGGTTGATGAGATAAAGTTTGAATCATTCCAAGACTCTTTTACGATGCATCACTTCCAGAAAAAGATATAACCATCGCTCGGATCTATCTCTTGAGATTGTTTACTCAAGGTTGTGATTGAGATTACCCTCTCTTGAGGTTGAAAACTCAAGGTTGTGATTTACATTACCCTCTCTTGAGGTTGAAAACTCAAGGTTGTAATTTACATTACCTTCTCTTGAGATTATAAACTCAACCTCAAGGTTGTAATTTACTAATTTACATTATCCAACTTTCTTCCTCGTCCTTCATTCTCCTCAAGAATTCTCCCATTCGGATGGAGTGATCCTAAGAGATTTAGTTCCTGAATCTTAAAGAAAGTGAAATCATTATCACTTTATCCCAGTTAAGAAATCTATTTACTAAGAATGTGATTTTTTAAAACTCGTTACTATGTCAATTCCTATTGTCTCACGATTAATGTATCATTTTGACACAGCTAGGTATCTAAAACCTTAAGCCTCTTCGTCGTTATTGATAAAGGAATCATGGACATTGGTTATATATCTCTTGGTTTCAAGTGGTTTAGGTCATGCATACGACAATCCATAACTTATGAGATGTATAAGTAACAGACTTATAGGGTATATAGATTTTGAAAGTTGCGGCATTTATCATCATAGTTCTCACCATATTAAGGAGAGTTTCTATTCTCCTTTCCGTTATACGAATTATTCACGGGGTGTAAGAAAAAACAGCTTATGTTCACTTCCCTTTCATCACACAAAACTTTGAACTCACCTTATAGATGTTTACAACCATAGTCGATTCACAAAACTTTATTTGATTCTCATCTTGACTTGCAAGAAGTCAGAATTAACTTGACTATTCTTACTTATGAGAAATTAAATAGATATGATCGTACATCTTACAATCATATATACATGAGTGATGAAGTAGTAGGCCCTAGCTTAGCCCTCTCATTCTTTTGACGTCAATCATCAAAAGTGGATTAATTGTAATAGGTATTTAGCTCGAAGTGCTTTTTAAAATGGTTTTTTCTCTAGTTTTCCTTATTTACAATGCTCGCAATTAGACAACTTGAACTTACATAATTGTCTAATACTCCCACTTGAGCTAATCGATGTACTCGATTTTGCCAATGTGAGTTGCGTGCACTAACTTCATATAATCCCTTATGACCACGTGAAATAGCAAGAATGGAAACTAAGAAAACATTTTTAATGCTAAAGTTGTCTACACTCAAACACAGTTTAACAAATACTGTTACTGTTAGAATACAAATTGAAGGCAAACTTCAATATAATTACGGCAAAATCTAATGCAAGAAAGGTTTTGGCTTTTTCACAAAACTAATTCGCACATGCCAAATCCCTAAACTCCCACTTTCAAGTTATTTCTTGCATGTTCAACTTGTTCCTCTTAGAACTAATTGAAGTTCAATGAAGTCACGTCAAAACTTCATTGTGAGGATCCTTAAAGTTGAATTAATCGTCAACTAATGACGATGTTCAAATAAGAACATTAAACAAGATAACTCTTCTCCCTCGCATGAGTTTGAGCAACATACCCTCAAAGGTGCATCATTTCACATGTGATGTTCCTTTGGTTTTTTTAACATTTTACTCACAAAATGTCTATGTCGTTCATGTTCGTGGATTTCCTCAAAATTCTGTCTAGTCTCCACTTCTTAAGGACTTAAGTTTCTTAAACCTTTTCCACAACTTTGTATTGGAAATTATACAATAGAATAAGACATTATTGAATTCCTCACGATCTCATGAATGAGATAAACGTGGGTTAGGTGCAACTCGATTTGCTCCTCTCGTCTAGGCAAGAAGTGGATAACCATTTGGACATCGTCCTTGATCAAACAATAATGAGTATCACTAAGCTCTCTAATCATATATGTCTTACACCTTAACTCGCATGATTAGAACATTTATAACAAGTATCAGTATTAATGGTCAAAGACCATGAGCTTAGTTAGTGTCACGCCAACTAACTACTCTTAAAATGCAACTTACAAATACATTGCATCTTGATACTTGCAAATTAGCCAAGTGAATTCATCATCCTTTTACGCTAACAAGGTGATAGACGCAGTAGAATTTCTAACTTCCATATCTCACATACATTTCAGTCCAAAATGTGTTGAGTGATTTGCTACTTCTCTTTGAATTCGGTCATAACCAAGTTCAAAATGGCACATACTTTTCCTTTTAGAAGCTAGATTTTCATAATCTAGGATTTACTATCATTGCCGCTTGAGCTCAACATACGCTCTTGTATGGTTCAACATCAATCGATTTTATAAGCAGTGAATATCACAAATAAAATTGACAAACAACAAGACAAAATAGCACACAAGTAATTCACATAGCAATACACATATATTTACTATCCAACCAAAAAATTAAACTAGCATAGCCTTTTATTAAGCTTTGAATCGAAATATACACTAAGTGTACGCGTACCATCTCGGTCTTAATAATTAACTATACTATATTTAATTTTATAGACAGTAAATAATGACTGTTTGAATTCACTCTTAAAGTCTAAATGACTTAGGGGAATCCATGTTGGTCATCTCAATTATTAAGACAAACTCAATAATCAGACAATATATTCAACATATAAAATATTGCATAAAATTAAGGCAAATTAACACAACAATAAGCCAAAATAATAAATAAAATTAGCTTCAACATGTAATTCAAACAATTAGTTTCAATGTTAATACATGTATATCAACATTGGTCGGCATTAACACATAAATAATGCTCATAAAATATCCCCAAAGAATAATACTACATAGATATAGTATTAAACATATTAATATGACACTAAGCCTATAACTTCCGATTGAATACACAATGGACCATTATCCAATGTGTAAAAATAAAATTCATAATGGTCCTATCAACTTATTGAGAATTATATAAATCATACGACCTTAAAGTGGATCTCTCACTTCTCACGATCTCTCTTCACGCATTGATTAATATTGGACATACCAATTTTAATACGTTTTTACTTTCTAGAATCTCTAAGTATTCTTCTATGAAACTTAGGAGATCATATTTCTACGAAATTCTAGCATGGACCAATTGTTTAACCAACACCGGTGGTGAGTATCATAAGATTTTAATAAAACCTTCATCACCTTTGTGGATTTAATACACAATTAAATCTTCCCATTATGACCACCATCGTCCCAAAATCCTAACTTCGAGGGTCGTGCAAATTCTTCTTTAATTCGTACTTCACTCGATGTAATATGGTTTTATCTTATTCGTTTATTTGTAATAAATTACAAATAAAACGGGTATATACTCACTCTTGTATAGCCCAAATAATTGGTCTCTAATTCTAATTATTTAAATGTGAACCATATACGCACGTTTTATAAATCAATTATTTCGAAAACTAATTTTTAAAATAATTCTTGGAAGAAAATACATTTTCACAATTTTTAAATAATTTTTAATACATCAAAAAAATGGGAAAAATAGTTATGAAACCCGAAAAATTGTGAAAAATATACCAAAAATTCTAGAAAAATCCAAATTTTAATTATGCAAAAAATAGTGGTAGGGACACGTGTCGCGCACCGCCAATAATTACATATGTGCCACCACTCACCTACATACAACCTTTCACGTGCCCGACGTGCAACTGCTTGGACCCTGCCATGTGACGACACCCCATGCGTCCACACATCGTCATCCGATTGTACCACGTGTCAGGGTTTAACACTGCCATGTTTTAGCGTCTCATTCGTCCACGTTTCATCTTCACATGTAGCCATATGTTGACGTCTCATACAGCCACATGTCAGAATCGCGTACCTCCATGGGTCGAACTGTGATTCGTCCTCGTCTCGATAACGTGTCGATATGGGTCGGATGCTTTGTCACGTGTCTGACACATGTCGTGTAATTAGTGGTCCACGTCTTGATACATGACTCATTCTGATTGGTCCACATTTTGGTCAACTTTGACCAAAATTATTGTCTCTGCCAAGTGTCGCGCTTTGAGTATTGCGTGTGATCGAATCACAAATCGCCACGTCGTCGTTCTTATCGAATGAACAAATTCATCTGTAAGCTTCTCACTTAGTATTTTTTGATCGAATTTTCGTCGATTTGATGACCTTTCCGATGGAATTTCATAACGAAACTTGGGCAACTAACGTTTCTGAGGTCACTGATTTAAAAAAAAAATACACGTAAACTATAATAAAGTAGAATTCTTATCAAAGACAATAGGTATACACTAACGTTTACGGCAAAGAGTAGCACATATACGTTGAATTCTAAATATATGGGATCATGGGAGTAATAGTGCTAAAAAAATAGTTGACATATTAACTACTCACGAGCAAGTTACATCTTGTTCCACAAATCCTAAAAACTATTCACGGAAAAGATAATTTTTGGCATGCTTTTTTTGACTAAAAAATTAGGATTATAATTCCACAAATTTAAGTTTTTGTCGAAATATACTTACCATTTTATTTTAAAAAATACAAATAGTCCTAATTGAATTAGAACTTATTAGGTTTTAATATTTTTTTATTCAACATAATTAATTTAATAGTAATTTATAAATTTAATAAGAAATATTTGGATATTTATTTTCAATATTTATATTTTTATATATAATAATAGAAATTGATCATGGGAACATAATAGTTTATTGAGTTTAGCCATATATTACGGTTTTTCTCTTGTTTAGAAACAGTATATATTATGTTTTTCTAATAGTAACCAACTCTATTTTCGTGCACATAGCTAATATGGTGGAGTATCACATTTTGATCTCTGTTGCCATAATAGCTCCTCTTGACCCGGTTATAACCGGGATCTTATCCGCCTCAGTATCGTTGGAGGAATGATACTGTTCCCATCTGCAGTGGAGGTAATTTCTTACTTGATTAGATATTCACTGGAATTTTCCTTGATAGCATGCTGTTTTAATATACTTGAATGCTTTTTTCTACTTCCGCAGATGGATTGACCAAGATTTCTTAATAGGCAGTTTCACCAATTTAGAGTTTTGTGTCGATAATGATTTAAAGTAGTCTAACTTAATTATATGGTAGCTATATTACATTTCAAAAAATTAAACCATGGCAAATATCTTGTCAAATCAAAGACTAGAGGGAGACATTGAGAATTTCATTTTTTTATGTCGCATTCTGGATTATTTAGGTCGTATGTCGATATTTTACTTGCAGAAATTCATTTCTCTTGACAAACATGGCTTCTCTACTACCTTTCTTATTAGTTCAAGAACCTTTAATAGCTTTTGAGCGAATTGGGTGTCTTGTGTTTTGGTATTCAAAAGATTATTTGACAGAAACTTAGGACTTAATCCTACTCAATTATTCAACTCGTGAAAATTTGGTTATGAAAAGAATTTCAATTGAAGATCTATGCTTAAGAAACAATTGATTTGTTCATGCTGTCACATTAGATTCCACTCTAAGAACAAAGAAACAAGTAGTTTGAGAGTTTCCAGGAATTTAGAGAAGGATCATAGGAATCAAAAGATTTTTGACATAAACCAGGAGGCGGAACCCATAATGAAGCCCCTGAACTTGAACCTTTTTTTTCCATTAAGCCCTCTAACTTCACTATCTTCCCTTGAGCCCTTTTACTTGTTAATTTCTACCTATTAAACTCAAATATGTACATGTCACCTAATACTCTTCTTTTTCTTCATGGCATGGCTTCCAACTAGACCAAATAAATGGTTTAAATTGCATATGGTACCTAATTTAATGTCATCTTCACTAATAAGTTAACTAATCCCTAAATGGTTATGGATTCTTCAATTTTATTATTTTAATTTTGTAGCAAAATGTGGTTCTTGTTTTTTTCTTTGACAAGTTGAACCAAAATAAAAAAAATCAAGTGTGTTTTATGAGCTCAAAATAATGTCAATGTTTAATTAACTCATTTATATAAATAATCTATACAATATATAAAAGTATGGATGTAGAAAATAAAAAAAAGTCAAGAGTACCCTTGATTAAAAAAAATGTTTCACAAAAATTTCTATTTTTAATCAAATAAATTTTCCATTTTTCTCATAAAACATCTAAATAACTCTTTTATTGGTTTTATTAATATTCCTATTTTTTTAATAAAATATAAGAACAAAAATTCATTTTTTTATAAAATATAGAAAATAATTAATTTTTTTGGTATAAGAAAAAAAAGGGAGATGACGGTGGTTTTGGCTGAGGTGGCTTTGACAGTTCGACCAACACAGTTGATTTTATCAGTCTTTTTTTTTCAATTTTCAATTTTCACTAATGTTTAGTTGTTTTTTATTATATTAGTAAATTTTATATAGGTGTCACATCAGTAGTTTTTGTTGTAAGAAAAACTAAAAAAAATAGGAATTTTTGTTCCTATATTTTATGATAAAAATAAGAATTTTCGTTTAATTAAGGGTATTCTTGACTTTATGAATTTTCGTTCTTATATTTTATAATAAAAATAGGAATATTCATGAAACCAATAAAAGACTAATTTAGATATTTTATGAGAAAAATAGAAAATTTATTTGAGAAAAATAGAAATTTTCGTTCCTATTTTTTATGATAAAAATATAAATTTTTGTGAAACAAAATTTTTTTAATCAAGGGTATTCTTGACTTTTTTTTTCTACATCCATACTTTTATATATTGTATAGATTATTTATATAAATGAGTTAATTAAACCTGAAATTATTTTGAGATCATAAAACACACTTGATTTTTTTTTATTTTGGTTCAACCACTTGTCAAAATAAAAAAAAAGAATCACATTTTGCTACAAAATTAAAATAATAAAATGGATGAATCCATAACTATTTAGGAATTAGTTAATTTATTAGTGAAAATGACATTAAATTAGGTACCATATGTAATTTAAATCATTTATTTGGTCAAGTTGGAAGCTATGTCATGAAGAAAAAGAAGAATGTTAAGTGTCATGCACATATTTGGGCTTAATAGGTAGAAATTAACAAGTAAAAGGGTTCACAGGGAAGATAGTGAAGTTGGAGGGTTTGATGGGAAAAACGGTTCAAGTTCAGGGGCTTCATAATGGGTTCGGCCTAAACCAGGATTGAAACTTGTAGCGAAAATCACATAAACTTTATTTAAAGTATGATTTGACAACTTTGTATGGAAATCCACTCGTGATTTATTTGAAATGACTTTTATAATTTTGTGGGGATTATGTGTATGAAAATCTTCACAGCCCTCATTTTTCTTAGTATTCTTCTTCTAAATTGAAAGAAAATTACCATATCAATTATTTGTGAGTTGATTTTGTAAAGTTATAATGTTTAGTTTTATTTATTTTTGTTCAATTTTCACCTTTTTATATTTTAGTTTTTTATTTGCAAATGTGGTTTTTGTTTTCTGTAATACAATTTTAAGTTTTGCACTGTACTATATAAAAAATTGGATTTTTTTTAAAAGGCTGTAATTCCTATTGAGAACGAAGAACACGTATTTAGTTTAAATTGGAACATCCAATTATATGCCACTATAAATTGTTGTTTAGGTAGTATAAACTTTATTAAATCCTAAACAAAGCACGAGAAGTGAACCACTGTCTTCACAATCAAAACTACACTTAAGTTTCTCAAAATATTGGTTCAAAATACTCTTTGTGGGCTCCACAAAGATTTTTTTCTGTGTTTTTAAAATGGAAAAAGCCGTAAGTATATTACGATAAAAACTTAGATTTGTGGAACCATAATCTTACTTTTTAGTTAAAAAACACAGCAAAAAATTATCTTGGCCGGGTTTCGTACGAATCCAACTGCAAACCAAAACAAAAACCCCACCATAAGAAATCATATGTTTCTTTGAACTGAACAAGATAAAGCATATTTGAATTGAAAAATGCTACCATATCAATTATTTGTGAGTTGATTTTGTAAAGTTATAATACTTAGTTTTATTTATTTTTCTTTTGTTTTAACTTTTATATTTTAGGGTTGTTATAAATTCAAATTTACTTGACAATCCTCTGAGTTATTTTATTTAATTGTTCATTCGCAAACGTGAATTTTGTTTTTTAATACAATTTGAAGTTTTATATTTTATTTGATTGTTAATTCCACACGCGAAAAAACTTTGCACTTATGAATTATGATAAAACTTTACACATATAATAGTGGTTCCACTATAAATACAACTTAATTTTTTCAAAGCCAGTTTCAAATTAGTAAGAAATAAAAGACAAATTAAAAGAAAGACAGTTTCAAGCCATAATGAAAAAAAATGTAAAAGTTTTATACGGACCTCCTACATAAATAATAGAAGTAATATATATATATATATATTAAAAAGTTTAGTGCAACAATACGTTTTTTAATAACTTTGTAGGAGAAAGTCGCATTCTAAGCAAGAATTTAGTTAATACTCAATAAAAAAGAATAATAGTGTTACACATGTAAAATTTATTCAAAGAAAATGATTTTTCTAGATAAAAATGAGAAAACATGTCGAACTTCTGGCAAATAAATACTTTATTAAGAAATATAACTAAAATAAACTACCAATAAACTTCTTAATGAAAAATGATCAAAATAGCAGTAGATGGATTGAGGGATCAAATGATATTGTATCTATAATACAAAGACCAATAAAAATAATTATCTAAACTCTAAGGATAACAAAGGTGAGTTACCCTACATCTTTCTAATCAATAAGTGAAGCATAAATATCAAAAAAAATTAAAAATAGTAATTTTACTTTTCAAGAGTAATTTAAATTTTTACCCTACAATTTTACAAGGATCTTTTTACTTGAGCAATAAGTTTTTCACTCAAGCAAGAATGAGGCATTAACAATAGACAAATTTACAAATGCATCTAACTTGAACAAAAAAGATGTAACTCTAACAATATGAATATTTTACTTGAGGCTTGAGCAAATATTTTCAAACTCACATACATAAGGAGTTATTTCAAGAATGAGAAATTTAAGACTCTTTCAGGAAAAAAAAAAACTTTCTAACTTAATCAATTAAAAACGGGAAAAGCACAAACACAAAAATAAATTATTGAGAAGGTTAATGTTGGCGCAAGAAAAAAATCATACATTTCTCTTATCTTCCAAATAAATTTAACAAAGGTCTACCCAACTTACCATCTTAGATTTTTAGTTATCGAAGAAGATGTCATACTTAAAAAGAGACATGCAATGAAGAAAACATATAAAGTAAAAACAATTGGATTGATAAAATCAAAGTTAAATACTAAGATGAAACTATCCAATGCATTCAAGTATTGGAGAAAACACATCTTGTTGATCAAATGGAAGATTCACATTTGATTTCCTTTATATTTTGAATGATGTAGAAACTTAAAAAGTTGAAAGTAAGCATAAAGGACCTTTTCAGAATTAAGATAAACTACAAGAGTCAAAAATCAATTCTCATAGCAAATTTAAGAGGTCAACCGTCGACATATTATTCAAGCTTACTTTCTCCATCTTACAATCTATTAATTTATTATGCACAATTACAATATGAAAATTCCACACATGAAATGCGTGTGCAGAAGTTACTACTCATATGAAAATGGATATATATGTGAGGTCGTTGTTTAGTTTGGATTTTGATTTTAAATACCTTAAAACAGCAAACCGAACCAAACTTTTTGGTTTCTTTTCTTTCATAACCACCCGAAAAATATATCAATTTCTGTTTCAAACTTTATCAAGTTCCTTAATCTTCCAGATGTTAATTGTCACTTGCGCTATCTATTAGTTATTTGTCATTCTCATTCTAACAAAATAACAAAACAGGTTTCAGTTTGTTTCGTTCTCAATCCAACAAAAACAAACCACCAAGTCTCAATATGCTTTGTCTTAGCAACCTCCAATCACAAAGGGTACAAAAGCAAATGTCCACACAAAAAATTGAAATGCCAGAGACCTAACCATAACGTTTCATGATAGTTTCATTTGTTAAAAGAATAAATACAGTATTAATACAAATTTCAATGATCAAGCAAAAGTGCTTGTTTGAGTCTTTTGTTCCAAAAACAAAAGAGGGAGTGCTTGTTTCCCAAAGGGAAAGCTAACCTGTGATTTTTTTCTTTCTATACATTGCTGCAGATGTTTTCATATTTACAAAGCAAAAATAATATTGACCAGAACATACAATTGTGAATTGTTGAAAAAATGAGGACCCAACAAAAATTTTAGAAGTGAAAAAGATGAACCTTAAGTGTTTGCAGAAGAATCAGCACCCACTACCTATGCTAACATAATGGTTGAATAGTGACAACCAAGATCTTCTACGCTCGCTGTTAGAGGCTGATCGTCTGAACCTCGATCTTGAGCACCTAACCAAGCGTTCACGCATATTCTGGTCAGCAGCACAAGGAATTAAACACGGATTTACATCTTGAGCTCCCATGCAGCGGCTAGCATTGAATTTCATTGATGGGAATTTCTGACAACTTAAAGAGCGGAAAGAAGAAAGGCTAGGGGAGATACTTGTGCAATAGAAATCAGGCTTGCAGAGGGGGGTTTTCACAGTATGCTCGGGTTCCTCCCCCGTACATGTGCAAAACGTTAGCGACAAACTGGTTCTGGCAATTGATTTAACCAATGGCAGTGTTCCTGGGAGTTTGACAAATGAAACTATACCATGCCGACAGAGAGGACAGGCAATAGAGCCTGGGGGACCCCGAGCAACAACTGATGCGCAGATTGCCGAACAAAGGTATAGCGCACATCGGGTGCAGAACTCGTGACCACAGCCTGCAGCAACAGAGAGAATAGGTTTTCTTTGAATCACAACATTTAAATGTAACAGCAGAAAACAGTGCACATGCTCATGATGAAAGTTCAAATACACTGTTCTGTTCTGAACTTCATGAACTAATTCAAACATCAATTGAAAGGTGGCAAAATCCAAGAACAGGTTCCCTAATAAATGCTAGGCAACAAGAAAAACATATTGCAAGTGTTTAAAGAATAAGGAAAATAGGTGGAGCAAAAAGAAACATGGAAATTAAATAACAAATTTGTTTAGGGACAATAAGAACATGTTAAATATCAGAAATATTGATATTATAACAATATGCGTGACTTCTTCTGATATGTCAATTACTAAATGAAAAGCAATAGCAACCATAACAGATGTAGAAGACCAACATGCACATTCCTTGCACCGTCCATTATATACCTGTTAAATACTATATATCTTGATATTATGTAGGAAATCCCAGCAACCTAACATGTGTCAGTATCACTTTTTTCCCCCTTCCTTCTCTCAATGGAATGTTTTCAACTTTGAACAATTTGTAGTTATGAATCCATAACCTGCAAATGTCTTCAAAACCATAATTTCCATGACATTAGAACTTTTCTTTGAAACTACAGCCAGAACTACTGCCTTCACTATCTAGTGCAAATTCTCCTCCCATTTCAAGACATCTCACATTACCATCCCCAAAAAATAGCAGCCAACCCACACCTCCACTTCGATGTATCTTTGAACTTTGCTCTGGAGGATAGATATGTCGGTTCCAGCTTAAAAGGTATTCAATTTGTTTTCATAAAGTTCCATAATTTTGTTTTGCTGCTAGCACTAGCAGACATAATGAGTTTCCTGTTTAGGCCTCGTACCGAAGTCATATATCTTTCATTCTTCTTTGGAACCCATCATTGTGTTATACAGGATTTTATCTCCGAAAAAGATTGGGGTCTTTAGATCCTTGCGAAATCCCTTTTCTTAATACCCCTATTGTCCTTATGTATAAAGCTGCAGTAACTGCCTCATAATGCCATACTTTAGGCTTTTCCTCTTGGGGTTGAGGTGTGGGCTAGACAGGGTAAAGATTCATTATTAAGAGTTGTGGCTTTTCAATGCCTCCATTTATAACTGATGGAGTAATACTTTATCACTGCTTCAATCAACTCAAAAGGCTACAGAAGAAGAGCAAAAACATGTAGAAATTACACCCTTAAATGGACTAGGAGGAAGAGCCATTTTAATACATTGCACTACCTCAAGCCTGCAGTATACCTCTAGCAAGCCCCACAAATGTATTATCATGTTTATATATACACATTCTGTGATATCGCATTCAAGTAACTAAATGTTATATATACACATCCTTAGATATGGTATGCATTCCAATAAAATCAACTCTGATAACTTAGAATAGATCAAGAACTTCATCAAAAATTAGAAATTATTAGCTATATTCAGTGACACACCTTCTGCAGCAACAGTGCACCTTCTTTCTAAGCAAACAACACATGGATCTTGGCACATTGGTAGTGCATCATTGTTCCTCCAGCCACATTCTCTGTAGTTAGAAGAGATGCAACCATTCCAATATGATCAATTTATTGCAAGCTGCAAGGTATTAGTATATATACTACACCTTTAAAAGCAATGGAAAGTAGCTAGTAGTATACATAAGCTGAATCACACTCACCTTGCAATTTTGAGAATGCTCATAAGAGGAAGAGACAGACAGGATGAAGGAGACATCAAAGACAAGCGTTCTGGTTCAGTGCTTAGAATTTCCTCCAGTTCATTTCTATGCCATGAACGAGCAACCATCAAAGGAGTCCACCTTCAACAATACGAGAAAACCAAAAAACAAACAAGTAACATGCTTGAAGAAAAGGAAGGTTTAAAGTTTCAATTGGAATTCAAGGCAGTATTTGTGCTAGTTACCCAATATTTTAATAGGCTAATTTTTTTTCTTGTTCTATGAAAGTTGCAAAGGCCCAAATTGTGCCTAAACCTTATTCGAAACAAATGCAACATGTGTACAAGCAAACCAAAAACTAAATGTCGATTCATGCAATGACAAAGAAAAATAAGAAAAAGCTGAGAGACTCAGTTATTAATCGTATATAGCCTAGTGAATGAACGGACTCTTCTGAAACAAGAACAAAAATAGCCGCATGGACATTACTACATGATCTCATGATAATGAACACATTTATTAAAAAAAAAAACATAAAGGCAATACCCATTTGCATTTTCAGCAGTCAGACTAGCACCTCTTGCAATCAAAATCTGATCCAACATATCACGAACATCACAGATTCAAAAAATGCAATAACCTGACCAAAATTCAGATTATTCTTCTCAAATTAAAACATACTTGACAACATTGTGCATTTCCACCACATGCCGCATAATGAAGTGCTGTGCTTCCAGTACCTGCAACAGCAACAGAGGACATAAACTGATGTTAAAATACTTGGTCAAAAATTTTTAGGCTTCAATTATCAAATTCATGGATTTTTTCAAATACATCTAGGAGAGGATTCTTCGATTCTTTAGCCTTAGAATTATGAGCAACCTCGCGTAAGGTCAAACTAGGTCTTAAATTGCGTAAATAGGAAGAAATACAAAATAAAACAAAACACTATTACAAGTTTATCAATTCCTTCCATAAATGGCAACACAGAAACTAAACATACTGGCAATGGCAAGAAGTTTAAATATTACCTTTGCAACTTATCTAATCTACAAAGTTGTTTGATTAAAACAATCCAGTAAAAAGGACGAGAAAAATAAATTCAAAGATCAAAGAAAATAATAAACAATTTCAAAAAGTCTAACCTTTGATCAAAACCATGAACTTGTCTGTCATCTAGACCTTTCAAATTTCATACCACCACATTTTGCTGAATTGCAATCAGGGAAAATGCAACTAAAAGCCTTTAATAATTTGTGAGACAGGCAGGAGAACAATATTGATGGAATAAAGTATTAATTATTATTTTTTTATTAGAATGTGCATTAAACCTTAAAGGAGACCAAAGAGAAAATTAATTGGAACAACTATGTGATTACTTCCATGTCCAGTAGCATCCAACCAAAAATAACAAAAATCAACTAAAACAGTAATTAGGATCCTCAGTTAAAGAATTGAGATAGATGGGTACCTATCAAGTCAATTGTAGTTCCGTCTTCCACAGTGATTTCAGTAAAAGAAGTTCCAAAATCTAAAAGCAACTGTACACTTTCAAGATGGCCATTGAGTGCCGCCATATGCAGAGCAGTGATACCTCCATCAGCTGGTCTATTGATTACCTCTTGGAGAGCACTACAAAATAGCCGACCAAAAGAATAAAAATGAAAACAGCATAGTGGGAGAAGATCACAAAGTGTCAGAGATTACGAGCCGAAAATGTACGCTTCATCAAACTCTGGGATGGATTCTTCATTGTTTGATCTCTTTGTCAACAAATCCCAACAGTCAGGGATGCTAGGGATATAATCTGCCAGGAGAAGGCGTATGCATCTAGTATGACCATTCAAGGCAGCCAAGTGGAGGGCAGTACCTCCATTAAGATAATCCGATCTGTGAATCTGAAGTAAAGACTCAACAATTTGTAAAATTTTTAGTCCCAAAATCTTCAAACCACATTATGTATCATCTGATTTAGAAGTCAGTTACTTACATTGGCTTTGAAAAGCATCAGAGTCAAAACAACCTCCCAGTGACCATGTTGACAAGCTTGCATCAAAGCAGTCTGTTTAGCCAAATGAAAGTTTTCAATGCATTTCTCTCTCAAAAGAATAGCCAGATTGAATTTGAACTTTCTAAGGTGACAATCAATCAGGTTAATTAAAATCAATGATTTAACAACAAAGCAGCCAAAAACAAGACTAATGTCAGAGCAACCTTTAATGAGGCAATGATAATATCACTACCTGACCGCGATAATTTCTCAGATTAATGTCAACTCCAGACTCCAGCAAGAGGGCAACAATCTAAAAACAAATGATAAAAGCTATAATTACAATAAAAGGACATATGCGAACCTCTAATTCATAAAATACAGTAAACCTTACAATAAAAACAATTCCGCACATAATTCAAGCCCCAAATACCTCATGGTGACCCTGAGCTGCAGAGTAATGCAGTGGAGAGTTTCTAACACCGAATGTTGAGTACCTAGCAAGCCTTGGATTACAATCCAACAAGGCCTTAGCTTCTTGAAGATCCCCATCTCTGGCTGCAGAAACTAATCTCTCCCCGGATGCAGAACAACCAAAAGAATTACCCATGATACTTAGAAATTTCATGAATTATCAGAAGAACAAAACTGTCCCTCTCTACCTTTACACCCTTGATCTTGCATAAATGGAAGGAGTAAAGATAGGAACTTCGTATTCTTAAGCTATTTTAGAAACTTGTTTCAATACAAGCAAAGCAAAACAAAGGAAAAAACATTATATAGACAGACAAAAAAGAACCTTGTATCCACCAAAAACTAATACCAACCCCCCAAAAATTAGTCTCATGCAACTCAAAGAAATTGGTTGCAACAGTCAGAATCTCACTTGACTTTTTTGATGGTTCCTATGTTGTTGGCTTTTGGGAGAAAGAAGAAGAAAGTGTCCTGTTGACATCTGAACGAAATTAAAAAAGGAGAAGAAATAACACAAAAAATATGTCGTCTCTAACTGCTCAAAAGAGATGGGGGAAAAAAATACAATCTGGATGTGACCCTTCTGTGAATTAGTTAAAGATCGCAAGAAAACTTCTAAAATAGCCAACAAAACATTACATTACAACAATGAATTCCAAATCAACGTTCAACAAAATTATATTTAATTAATTTCATGCATAAAAAATGAGAAACGTTTCAACTTCAAGCCACCAAAATATCAAATTTTAAGGTTTCTAACGTCACAATCTTCAAAACAAATTATCGCATTCAAAGAGAGATCCCCAATACCCAATTCCTAATTCTCTTCAAACAATCAAAATTTCCAATACCCATATCCTAATTACTCTCAAAGAACAAAACTTTAAAATCAAAGAAAGAAAACAAAAGAGAAGTCTCCATTACCACTTTCAAATTCAACATCAGACGCC
>CAODLS013356836.1:0-10269 GCA_948243855.1 Flueggea neowawraea | reverse complement strand
AAGTTATTTTAGACGTTGCCTATCTTCCACTATTTTTAGTTTCATAAATTTTCTTGGATTTTTTTTCCAGCATGTAGAGGTATGATGGCAGAGCTCGATATGAATCAGAAGATTTGACTAAGACTAGTTATGTTTCTCTCTCCTTTGCTCTCCACGCTTTTTGGTAGTTGAATTTAATACCATATTTGTCTTTTATGTCCTTCTGAATGTTTAATGGCCCATAAGTTTGTTTTGTTGTTGCGAACTCTTGCTTGATTATATTTTCAAGAAACGTGGATGAAGCTTGCTAGTGTTCTGTAGACCTTTGTTCGATTGGACAGTTGTGCACATTGTAAAATTTCCTCACCTTAAACATATTTGTGTTGAATATTGATTATGCTTTGAATACCCAGCTGCAATTTTTGTCGATACAACTAATGAAGTAGTTTGTTTTGCAAGACTTGTCAACTTTGAAGTTGAAATGGTTCTGTAAAGCATAATGGCTGATAGCATATTTAGCTGTCTATTTGCAGCTGAAGACAAACCCTTCCTTTATCATTGGAGGACTTTCATATTCACTATCGTCTGTGTTGTTAGCTTTATAATGGTCAGATTTTGACTCTATGCAATTAATGTTATCTTTTACGATTCGATTAGTAACTTGAAGCATTTCAGAAAGGTATACCAATGTGGAATCCTCAGTCACTGTTGTACTTTCATTTTCTATTCCAATCAGATATGCTAGTGGTAACATCTCGTTGTCATTGTCTTCTGGTTGGTTGAGCAGGTGTTCCTTTGCAACAATTGCCAAGCATAATAGATATTTCATTACATTTGTCTCTTTTCGTTTTAGCTCTATGTAGAAGGCCAAATTGAAGTCAATGTCAATGTTGAATGCTAGGTAATCTTCTTGAATTGTGTACATGATGCTGAAGGTTGTGTAGTTTCTATTCAGGTCTAGATTTTGTGATATTATTTCACACAGTTTCTCATAGTTTGTTGTGCAAGGTAATAGGATTCCAGAGACTTTGTAGTCTTTGATGTTTCCATTTGCATCCCACACTCCATTGTATTGAAGGATAACTTGGATGTAATCCATTTGAGCCTTTGTGATTTGGATCATATAACATTTAGCCACAAAAAAAGTGGAAAATATTTTATTAACAATAGGATATGAATTGTGAACTTTTGTGAACCGTTGTGAACTTTTGTAGGCGTGAATCTGTGTTGGATATGTGTTGTAGTGAATGGACGTGTACTACTGTGAGCCTTTTTTCCCTAATATGTGTCTATGTGTTAGAGTGTTTTCCTCAATTTAGATGATTGATCTATGTTGTGTGATTTTTGTGAACTATTGTGAACTACTGATAATTTCTTTTTATGTTGTGTGACTGAGCATGGAAGTGTTTTCCATAGTTTGTAGGAATTGTGTTTTGTTGCTTCCTTGGTTGTGAACTATTGTGAACCTATTATATTTTGTGAACAGTTGTGTTCATCAATGTACACAGTATTTGTGAACTGATGTTTGCCTCTAGTTTTTGAGCTGTTGTCAACTTATTCACCTTTTATGTTTTATTTTCATTAATGTTTTGTTTTTGTTCTAAGTGTTAATCAAAGTAGGGGAATATTTCTTGAGTGTGAGTGTTTGTGTTTTTCTTTATGTGAACTCTAAATCATACTGAAAAGTAAAATGTTCTGATTGTACCTATGTTTGTATAGATTCAGTTATGATGTAGATGGAAGGAATCTTCATTGAATAATTGCTTCGTTCGTCATCTGTAAATCTTCATATTTTCTAAAGAAATTGAACTGTTTGGAAGCTTTTTTGTAGAGAAACTGGATTGAGATCCGTTGTGAACTATTTTTCAAGGTGGTCACAATACCTTATCTAAACTATTTTGTAGAGAAGCTTGATTGAGATCGGTTTTTGGCTATGGAGATCGTCTGTTGATTTAGATCGCGATTTGTTAAGCATTTTTAGGAAGCGAATTTGTTTTGGGAATTGTTATTTATAGATGTGGCATTTTGGAGACTTGCTTCATTCGTGTTTCTATTATGGGAAACAAGCTTCATGTTTTGACAATTTTGATTTGTGGTATTTTTTTAATAATAATTGTGTATTTTTCCCAATGACTATAGTCTACAAATCAATCTAGTGGTGATTAAGTGGTTCACCAGCAAAACTTTGCAATATTTTTTTCACATGATCCACTTTTTCTTGTTATAGATATACTTTGTAATATTTTGTCTGTACGCATGTTATTTTTTAGATTCACGGACAGATTTACTCCATACGGATAAGAGTACTCTGTACGGATATGCTATGTTATTTATATGTTGTTTCTTGTTTCTATATTGTTTGAACATTGTTACATATTATTGATATCTTATTTATATGTTGATTATATATTCAAAACAATATATAAACAAATCTATTTTTATATATATTGTTGATTTGTTGTTGATATTTTGTTTATATGTTGTTTTCAACACATAAACAACATATAAACATAATATAAATAAGATATATTGTATTGATTTGTTGTTTATATGTTGTGTATATCTTGTTTACATGTTGAAAACAATATCCAAATAAATTTGTAATTTATATGTTGTTGATTTATTATTTAGATATTGTTTATATGTTATTGATATCTTGTATATACTTTGTTTTCAATATATGAAGAAGATATCAACAATATATACACAATATTCAAGTTTTAAAACAAGAAGCAACAAATAAACAAGTTTTAAATAAGTCCAAAAAAATGAATAGATTTTAAACAAAATATTGGACAAGTTTTAAACAAGAAACAAAATATAAACAACCTATAAAAAAATTTTAAACAAGTCCGAAAAATGAACATAATTTACACAAATTATAAACAAGTTTTAAGGGATTTTTTGAGAATGTAATTTATAAAATTATTGGGGAAAATAATTTTGGATTTTCTACCAAAATATTGAAAGTGGACTTGATGAATCTGTAATATGTTAATGTGAGATCCGTGAATCTGAAAATGACCCATCAATCTAGGGAAAATCACACTTTCATAAGAATAAAAAATATTGAATTTGACAAATAAAATGGGCCCAAATACATTCTCTCAAATGAAAACGAGCGTAAAATTTCTCTTAAAAATACCATATTTATAAATAATGAGATAAACACGATATTTTTGTGAGAAATTGCGATATTTTCAAAGGTCTTCAAACGTAGAAATCACGATATTTTCAAAAGGTCTCCAATATTTCTAGAAGATCTCCAAACGTAAAAATTAAGATATTTTCAAATGTCTCCAAAAGGTCCCCATTAGTCTTCAGTGGCACCCAAAAAAAGTTCACAAATATTTTTTATAAGAAATTTGATTTAATTGACAATTTTTAATTAAACTAATTTATTAATTTTTTTATTAACAAGTTTTAATTTATTTAATAGTAATTAATTTGGTGCATAAAGGCTCTGAAGTTTCTAGCAATTTACAAATTTTACCAAAAAAAGTCTCCAATAGTCTGCAATGATCTATAATAATTAACAATTACATAAAAAAACAAAAAAATTAGGGACTATACAACAATTTTCATACAACATCACATAAGAGCTGTGATTTCCTAGCCGCCACCCTAGAGGATCCCTCATAACCTTCGCCATCTCCTCCGACTTCTCAGAATGCAAAACACTTCTAGCAACCTGTCTCGCCACTGATTCGCACTGTCTCGCTATCACCTCAGGGCGTTCACATTGTGTTTTCCTCTTTCCTTGTTTCTATATCTATTTCATGGCCCCGTCGGTTTAGCAATCGTGTTCGCTCTATTAAAATGAGCCACACAGATCGAAGCGAGTGGCAAGGACAAACAAAGTGATTGAAAGCTGACTTCAAAATAGAGAGAGAAGATAAGCTACGAGGAAGCGACGAGTGAGAGATAGAAATGAGAGAGGGAGAGAGAGAAAGAGAGAGATGAATGGACTAGGTGAGAGAGTGGTGAAGAAAAGGAGGTGAGGAAGCAGCAGACAAAAGAGCAAGAGGAGAGGAGACTGAAGAGAGAGAAAATCAAAGAAGAGAGAGGTAGGGCGACTAGGGTTCTTTGGGAGGGAGGGAAAGAGAGAGAGAGAGACGAGGAGAGAGGGCAGAGCAGGAGAGAGAATGAGCATTTGAGAAAGTATAGCATGAGAGAGAAATGAGAGTGTAGGAGAGGAGAGGACGAGAGAGAACAATGAGAGAGAAAATAAGTGAAAATTGATTTTCATTTGAGTGGATGTGGCATTTTTAAGATCATATTTTAAAATACAGCATAAGACAAAACTAAAATTTAAAAATATGGCATTCACCTAATAGCAAAATATGAATAATTTTTCCCAAAATCTAAATTTTAATTGAGACACGTGGCATAATTAACTCATCGATCTAGATAAATGCTCGGGCCCAACAAGATTAAGTCGGCTTGAAATTTTTTATTTTAAAAATTGTGTTAGCATAAAATAAGTGTGGTTATTCTTAGATAAGGAAAGACAAATGTTGCCATCTAATCATGCTACAAAAAGATCATGGATTCGGTTAGTGATGAGAGAGAATAAATGACTTATCAAAGAATGCAAAGATCTCCCTCCATTGCACCAAAAACATAAACTGGGAGGATAACCAAAATCTGTCATTTTTGTTTATTTAGTTGAAAAATCAAAAGACTAAAACCTTAACCCTTAGTTTACTAGTTTTCGTTCTTTCAAAATCTTTCTATAAAATAAATGTAAACCTGCCCATTCCGGTTAGGTCTTCTATTGTACCCCATTTGATTTTGATTGAACTTTGTTCGATTTTGATTTAATTCTTGATATTTGAGGTGATGTTTTGGCTATTAAGAATGTTTATCGAGAATGATTTGTAAGTTTGGGTTGTTAGATTTGTTTCAGGAGTATTGGAGTTTGTGATTCTAAGTTAGAGATATATTTTAAGTGTGAAATTTCGTATGGAATGTGCCTAAGGGGTCATCTACGTGCATTGAAGAGCAACTAAGCACGTAGATCATGAGGCAGAAGTGGCACTAAAACTGAAAATTGTTACATGTGGGTGTCACTCTACGCACGTAGAAGGTTTGATGCCTGCGTAAAAAGTCTCCTACGCACGTTGATCTTGGATTTAAAATTCTGGGTTGCTGAAACACACGTCTAAGCACGCTGTGGAATCATCTATGCATGTAGGACTTCTTCTACGTACATATATGTACGTAGATGAAGTACTATGCACATAGATGTGCCTAGGATAGGTTGTTTTCAAGTGAAACGTTGTGTTTCAATTTGTGGGTCTATTTATACTGCTCCCTCTGCCATCCTTCGTCATTTATGCTTCTCCTATGCCATTCTCACTTCCAAAACACTCTCTATTTATTACCCATTGTCTCTCATCACTTCCTCTTGCTTCCTTGAGGTAAGATCAAGCTCCTAACTTGTTTCTTTCTTCATTTTCGGCATTGAATCATGTTTTGATTTGTTGAAGTGAAAAGTGACGATTTTGCTTATAAAGTTTGGGTTTGTTGATTTCTGTTGATTTGGGACTTAGATATTGGTTGTTTATGATGGATTAAGGATAAAAAACATAGATTAACCTTGGGTTATGAAGATTTGATGTTGATCTCGAATTGGCTTGTTTCTATTGAAATGGGAGTTAAATTTTGTTAGATTATGGTTGTTTGAGGCAAAAAATGTAATGATTTAACTTCGATTTTAGAGATTTTTGAGTTTGGACGAAATGGGTTTGTTGGAAGCTAGAGTTTCAGTTTTGAATCAATTTCTGGTTAGATTTAGAGTTGTTCTTGTTAAATATTGGTACATTTCAGTTAGAAATGCATGGATTTGTGTTGAGTGTTGTGGTTTGATGATTTATTTCTTTGAGTTAAGAAAAATCCGAATTTGTGGGATAAAAATATTGGTGATTTTGAGGTTGTTTGTTGGAATGGATGTTAGATTTATGTTTAGGAGGTTGATTATAGTTAATATGGGTGATTGGTAAAGTCGGGTATTGACCGGAACAAGATTTTGGCATTTTTGGAAATAAGTTTCTATCATACAATCAACTCTGTAATTTTTTAAGAGTTTGGGTTTGATTTGGAAATTTTGGAAGTCGATGGTTAGATTGCATCTGAACTGCATTCGTACGTTTGGTACCGCCAAAGTACCACATATGACTTTAGCATCATTGTCATTTTTTATTTTGTTTGATTCTGCTATGTGTCTATTTCAGCTCTGTTTGACTTCTGTGGTGACCAGCCATTGATCGGTGGTTCGTGACCTCGATTTTTGTAGCTAGGCATCCAAGTGAGTGAGATATCTTCTCTATACATACGGGTTGTGTCTTTCCACACTTTATATATTTTTTATGCGTTTAAATATGTTATGTAATCCGGACTATGTAAATATTAGGCACTCATAAAAATGGAATTATGTGAAACTTGTGATAAGAATCTGTACTTGGATTATGTATGCATAAATAGATATATAAGATCTATTTAGTAGTAATATCAGAAATATGTAAATATTCTATATACGTGTATGCCTAGGAAAAACATGTATTCTAAGTGCTATAGATATGATTTGAATAATGTTTGCTTTGCATACGTGCATGTGTGATAAGGTATATGTTCAGAACATTCCGATAAGATATATAAATCTGTATATATTCGATAAATATGCATATATATTCAGTAGATATCTCTGATGATAATAGTAATGGTAATAATATTGGTAATAATAAAATATGTATTCAATAAGATATGAATAATTATATATATTGGTACATATGTATGCATATGTAGTAAATCTCTCTAGAAGTATTTGATTCGTTAGACCTAGCTATGGGGTGCGAACCTACTATATCATTGACATCGTTCCGTTGATCTAATCATACCAATCAAAATGATTCACATATCAAATTAATTAGCAAAACAAAAATTTGCCTTTTATATTTTGTTTTTACTTATGTGGTGCCTTTGATGGTTGGCTCTTAGGGCACCTATACTAACATTACCACACTAGAAAAGGGGGTTGAATAATGTGGTATGTGTGGTTTTGAACCTTTTTCAAATTTAAAACAAGCAAGAAAGAAACAACTCAAACAACACAAGAATTTATAGTGGTTTAGCCAACTCTTTGCCTACGTCCACTACCTAAGTATTACCACTTAGGATTTCCACTAACAATCTTCACAATATTACAACTTTACTTTCTAGCTAAGTGAGAACTCTTACAAAGTTTTTGATTCTGGTTCAAAAACAAAATCAACCTAAAAATATTCCCTTGATTCTACTCACAATCACTCTTAAATGCTTTTCTTACAAACACTCACCAATAATATATAAGCTAGTGATACAAGTAATGAAGAATGAAATTGAAGAACAATACATTTGTATCAATAAATGAGAAAATCAATGCTTTGATGCTTGGTTGTTGTGGGAATTGAATGCTCAGGTGTTGTAAGAATTTTTCTGAAGTGTCTTGGAGGTATTTATACCTTCTCTAGTAAAGAGACGCTTAGGGATTAATAGTAGCCATTGTGAGATGCATCAGCCATACATTTAATGCTCTGACATAGTACATTACTCGAGTGAGGCTTTGGTGTTACTCAAGTGAGCTTTCTTTAGAAACTGATCTCCACAACATGTTACTCAAGTGATAAACAATGGTTACTCGAGTGAGCCTTCATTCTGACTTTTGGGACCACAAATATTTGGCATTTGAACTCTAAATTTGTTAGTCAAAGGTATGAAATTTTTGTCCTTATGTGATTACTCGAGTGAAGGATCTTGTTACTCGAGTGAGATGATGTTCTTCACGTTTTCTACTTGATTGAATTTCTCGAGTGAAGTTTTTTGTTGCTTAAGTATGATTTGCATCACGGATGCATCCAAAAAGTTACTCGAGTGGCGTTCCATGATTACTCGAGTGATATGGCATATGGATTACTCTAGTAGACCTTAACCGATTACTCGAGTGAGACAGTGGGTGAATTACTCGAGTGAGAATCTTCAACCAATTGCATTTAAAACTTAATGTTACTTGAGTAATGATTCTAAGTTACTCTAGTGATCTTGCAGATGGATTACTCGAGTGAGATGATGTGTTACCCGAGTGAGGATCTTCAACCAGTAGCTCTTGATGTTGATTATGCGAGTGACGTGCATTCTTACTTGAATGAAATTTCCTGGGCAAAATGTTACTCGAGTGGATCATTTTCTTACTCAAGTGAAGCTTTAATAGAGTGAAAAATTCATCTAGGTATCAAACACCATTTTGTTTATCATCAAAATATAAAGGGACTCAAATGCTAACCACCCTTGGTTCAACACATCTTTCGATTCAGCCAATTGAAATCAATTCCAAACACCCACATTAATCATAATCAACCACCTAAACTTGAATCTAACATCCTTTTCAACACTTAAAAACAAAAACATCAAGAACTCAAACTTCATACACTAAACCTTAACCAAATCACTACAACTCTTCAATCTTTGATTCCAACACAAACCCATACAATCTCTAAGTTCATTCTATCATAACCCAACAAAATCTAACTCAAATCAAATTAAAAATTCATCCCAAACTGAGAATCTTACTCAAAACCATCACCTTTGGCACACATTTAACATACATGCATCAACAATGAAATCCAAGCCAAACCCATACATTTCCAACTTCATTTAATCACAAACTAACATAATCTAACATAAATCCAACTTAGATTTCATCAAAAATGAACCAAATCTAAAACCCTAACTTCAAACTGTCACTCACACAAAACCCATAAAATTCGCATGAAAAAATCTTGAAAATGAGCAAATAAATGAAAGAATGAAGTGTTCTTACCTCAAATCCTTGAAAGAACTTGATTGGAAGGCAAATAAATGAAGAATAGGAGAGATTTAGGTGTGTTAGAGTTGGTTTGGGAATGAAAATGATAAAGAGGCACGATTGGAGGAGTTTATAAAGAGAAAGAATGCAAAATGCTACGTTTTGGAAAGGAATCCCATAGTTTTGGAAAGACATGGGCTGAGACACGGTCGTGGCATGTAGTGCTCAGATGCCATAAAAATCCCGTTACACAATTTATCTTTCGTGGTCGGGTTGTGTCTTTGAACACGGTCTTGCCCTTGCTTTCCTCCCCAAAAAGTCAAAAATTGCAAGATTCCTCGCTTTCACACGATTCGGCATGGACAAAGAACCTTAAATCACTCCAATTATTCACCATTAAACATCCAAAATATTAATTTAATGATTCAAACTTCAAAACTTATAACCATCAACAAATAGAACCCAAATCAAAATTGGACGGGGCGTTACACATTGTGTTTATGTTATCTGAAATGTGTTGTGTTGGAACTGTAATTAATTTTTTTTCAAATTAAGTGTTATGATTAATGTTATCTAATGTGGTGTGTTGGAACTGTAGGGTCTTGTAAGTGCTATTGAAGAGACATATCCGTAATCTGAGCATCAGAATTACGATGTCACATGTATAGTAATTTTCATGGTAAACATAAAGGGAAAGAATTTAAGGACATTATTTGGATGTAGCTAGAGCTACTTATATGTAACGATTTAACAAGTGAATGGAAGAATTACAAAAAGTTGATCATGAAGCAAGGGAATAGTTTAATCATCTGGAATGATATTTTGGAATATGGTATGGTGCTTTTATGAAGGAAGGTACAAAATGTGATATTTTGCTTAAAAATCCATGCTAGTGCTTTAACAGATACATTTTAGATACAAAGGATAAATCTATCATCATCATGTTAAAATTAATCAAGAATCACATCAGAAGCAGTTGTACACCAAGAGGCTTATTGGTCAAACATGGACCAAGATGATATGTCCAAAGGTTTAAGAAAGTTGGACGAATTCAATGCCTTCTCTACTAATTACTATGCTATTCACTCTTAAGGAATGTAGCTAAGAGTTGAGGGTGGTGATGGCTCATACGTGGTTGATTTGTAGGAATGGTATTGCACTTGTCGAAAGTGACAAATCTTAGGCATTCTATGTGCTCACGCATGTGCAAAATTTGCGAGAACAATGGAAACGTTGAGGGTTATGTTCACTACTCTAATCATAAGGATACTTACATGGATGATTATTCATTCTACATCAACCCATTAATAAGTGAGGAAATTTGAGAGAATGATGGTTTTGAACATAGTATTACACCTCCTACACAAATTAAGCCTAAACGTGGAAGAAAATCAGTGAAGAGATGTCTAGAAGCAGAAGAACTTGAATCTGAACAAGAAAAAAAAAAA
>CAODLS013356652.1:0-38542 GCA_948243855.1 Flueggea neowawraea | reverse complement strand
GAGAAATCACCCAAGAATCCATAGTGATTTCAGGTCGAGGGATTCTAGTATTAGCGTTGTATGAGAAATACGTATGACCTTTCAACCATGTAGTATTCTCATAAGCGGATCGATCCAAAACACTGTTCTCTAACATGTTCTATGTTCTCTAATTGATATCTCATATCCTATGACCAGTAAAACATGATCATCTCACATAGTACATACTAGTCTTGGTTCATTGTCATTCCCATGACAATAATCGACTAGGGACATTTAGAATAGTATTCTTTTATGCTTCAAGGCTTTACTATCCAAATCACATATTTGATAACTTAAGCAGAATCACTATTTATGAATGTTTTATCAAATTAAACATGCACAAGAATAATAATGAGATAAAACAATGTCTCATAATATATATATATATATAATATAATATAATATAATATAATATAATCTGGATACAATGCATTGGGGCTAGAGTTTACACTAATAAAAACACAAAACATATCCAACTCCATAAATTAAGCCCATTGATGGATACCAGATGAAAATATAAAACATTTAGTAGCAGTTTAAAAGACTTTTACAAGTAAGTTAGAAATAGTATATCTCTTCTTTATCAAGTTGATGATAAATTTTCAAGCACCCTAGAACATATTTGCAACATATTTGGAAATGCATAATGAAAGATAAAAGCATGTCTAGATAAATTCACCTTACATTCACTCAATCTGTCAAAACCACAAGCAAAGCAACGCCAAAATATAAATAAACCTTGTAATAGAATCTTCTATAATTCTAGATCTTTACCCCTATTTTAGAAGCATCATGAACAACATGCACTAGGAGCTAAGTATGGCAAATAACTAACAAAGAAACACATCAATTGAAGTTAAGCAACATACCGCAAATTTTAATAGGAGCGGTGACGGAGAGACATAAATGGAGGAAGAAGAGTGGCAAAAGAAGGAAAGAAATGGAAGAGTGGCATACGGAGAGGGACAACATCTTAAAAAATCGACGACGAAGAAGGATGGTTGAGTGAGAGCCAAAAGGAAGAGAAGACTAACTGCTTCGAGTGCGGGGTGGGCAGCATGCAGCTGTGAAATGTTTAGGGTTGACCGGCTATAACTTTTGAGAAAGGCTTCACAATTGAAAATAAAGGATGTGATTAGGGCTTTTTGAGTGATTGTGTGCAGCAACTAACGAATTGTGAGTTAATACTACGTAGTTTTGAGTGAAACTATGTAGTGTTGACTCCATAACCTGTACTTGAATTTTTAAACAATTAAAAATATATTTAATATTTTTTAAATGATAAAAAGCTCAAATATATTTAAAAATTTAGTTTATAATAATAAATATTATTTATTTGTAAGTTGTACAATTATACTTTGAAAATTATTTTTTTTGTTTTAAAAACTTATTTGGATTAATTGAAAGAAACAACAACATTTAGTATGTATGTTACATAATGTTAGTGACATTTAGTATATACTATTAGTTTAATCGAGTTTATGGTATAGAGTTTAAAGTATAATATATAAGGCATATAGTTTAGGGTATCGACGTAGCGTATAGCGTTTAGGGTATATATCACAAGAAGTTTAACCGAGTTAAGGATATACAGTTTAGAATATAGAATATAAGGTATATAGTTCAGGTTATAGGATTAGGGTATAGATTATAATATTAATACATTACAATTTACCAGTCATTTAATCAAGTTTAGGATATAAAGTTTATGATATATAATATAAGGTATATAGCTTAGGGTATAGAAATGGAATATAAGGTTTATAATTTAGAGTATAGACTATAGTATATAAGGAGTTAAGGACTAAGGTATATTACTTGAGATATAGATTATAGTATTTTAATTGAGTTTAGGGTATAACATATAAGGTATATACTAAAGAGTTTGAAGTATAACAAGTGATTTGTTGTTCCAAAAATTCTACAAATTATATTATATATAAACTAGAAGAATGTTTATATTGTACAATAATTTTAAATGTAAGATTGCAATTTGTAAGGATTATATTAGTCAACTATTTTTTCTACGTTGAGTTGTTCAAATTATATATACTAATTAAATTGTTAAATTACTAAACTTAAAATTACTTACATATATTTCAACATAACAAATAAAAATTATTCATGTTACATATTAATAATCTGAAATTAGAATCAGAGATACATAATATTTAATGCATATTCATATATAAATGAGCTTTAATTGAGCTTGTTCACGAGCTTATTCATCGAGCCTATCTTGAATACACAAAAAAGCTTATTCATCAGCATGTTCATAAACACACAAACAAACATATTCATGAACATATAAACGAGCATATTCGTGAGCCTATTCATAACACATACACGAGCTTGTTTGCGAGCTTTTCATATCGAGTTTTGAGTGTTCAAGATCAGTTCATTTATAAAGTCGAGCTTAAAATTTTATTCAAGTTCGGCTTGTTTATTATTAAGCCGAGTCATGAACGAATTTTTATCGAGCAGAATGTCGAGCCACTCGCAAACAACTCGGCTCATTTGCAATCCCACTTCAGCCTAAGTTGTGAAAGACAAAAAATAACTAGGTCTTCCATGGATTCATTATATCAATCCATTATTAGCCAAAACCTCGAGGTTAGGTACTTCTTTATTTTATTTTATTTTATTTTACTTTTTTCACTTTTACATATTTAAGAAAAGAAATCAAAAAAGTTTAAGCGTTTCAATCAATACTAGTGTAAGACTCCAGGCGATACTCCGAATACCATTAATATATTTTAATTTTTTATAAATATTCAAGATTTTATAATTTAAAATTAAAATAAAATAATACAATTGTGAATCTCACATTAAATTTTGAATTTTTCAATATAGTTTACAAAATTCAGTCTTTTGAACCTAGTTTGAAGATTTTTTTTTGTAACATATCAAAATCTTCAATATATACCTATTTTTAACTCTTAAAATCGCTCCGACTGAAAATAAATTGAGACAGTTATAAAACAATGTGTTCTAATGTTCTCTTATTCTTTACGATTTAGGCTCTTAGGGTATTAAACGATATATGCTTTGTTATTACCATATGAGCATGTGGTTGGCAAGAGCTATATTTAAATATCAAATAATTATATAAATTGAACACGCATAATTGTTGTGTGGAGCATCTAATACATAAGAATGATTCAACACTTGCTCCAATCATTAACCAAACATTGTAAAAATTTCTCCCATAATTTATATAACCATTTAAATTTAGCATAATGATTGAAATTAATATAAAATAATTTTAAAAAATAGTATCAAAAAGATATTATTGTTAAGTTAACTTCATTTAAAAAATTCTAAATTAAATATAATAGATTTGATCAAAAACTTAGATTTAATAAATCAAAATTACTCACATTATTGTAATTGAAAAAATAACATTTCTAATTATCTTTTACCCTTGAAATTTGTTAGCATATATTCGTCAATCTTTCAGCTTTCTTTACTATATTTTTAAACTCCTCAACCTCGACAACTAATATTTCAATAACCAATTTAACGAATATCGCTAACGAACTCCATATCAAACTAAAAAAATATGAATGCTTGTCATTTTGATCTTTTGTATATAATTTTTTGGATCTGTTTAATAATAATTTTTGCTGAGATTGAAGATTTACAACGTGATAAGAAAACTTAAATGACTTAATTAATATAGTGTGTCAAGAAAATGGTCAAACGATGTATTAAGCCAATTATCATTTCTTGCATAATCAATAAAATTTTACATTATGAAGGAGTAATTATTAAATAATATTAATGAAGTAAAAAGTTAATATTCCATAAACTAAAATTATTCATTTATCTCTAATTAAAATTAACAAATTCAATAACCAAAACACACTTTACAATGACAATCAATTTGATTGTGAATTTATCAGTTTATAATACCATTCTAGAAATTGCACTTATTTATGGCAATTAATTTTTAGAGGCATTTGATAGATAAAAATTAAGAAAAAGATCTATATATATGATCGGATAAAAATAATAGCAGTAATATGAAAAATAATATAATTTTTTTTAAAAAAAATATACATTGTTATGGTGAATATTAAATAATATGTGTACATATAGTATTTATTTTTAAAATGTGCAATGGAGGTTTATTTAAAAAAAATAGATTCATTCTTATATTTTAATTTTTTATTATATATTTTATTAATTACTATAAAAATTGATTAATTGATATACATGTCTAATATAAACATATTTACTATTATTTTTATGAGATATCTTTGTATGACACATATCATGTTAGTAAAATGTCAAATGTCAAATGTCAAATGTCGTTCATTTAAACTGACACATGTCAATATTTCAATGAATGTATTTTGCTTTATATTAACATTTGTTAAATGTCTAATGTAAACATATTTATTATTGTTTTTAGGACACATCTTTGTATAACACATGTCACATTAGTAAGATATCAAATGTCGTTCATTTAAACTGACACATGTCAACATTTCAATATATGTATTATGTTTTATATTAACATATAAATATCGATATTAATCATAAACAATATACTAAGGCTACTACGGACACCACTGTGATATCCCCTCCTATTCACTCTTTCGTTGTTTGCACATTCGACACATAACTATCAGCAAAAAATCGAGGGTGTGTTGAAGCCTTTTTGTTAGTCATTTTCATCGGGTTTGTTTTGAGTAGTTTAAGGGGATGTATGTATAAGAGGGTGAAAGAAGATGATTTTACAGAAGGCGAGTGGATTGGTGGAGACAGATTACAATTCTAATATTTACAGATTTAATTAATGACAAGTCCTCATTACAGATTACAAGTTTCTATTTTTTTCTATATTTTTTCAGCTATTTTTGTTCATAATTATGTGATATGGCATATTATTATTTTGATATTAATATTTTTCATGTTCTTTCACTGTGTTGTTTACTCAATCTTTATACCACTATATATTATTTTTAAATTTTTTTAATAGCAATAAAATATAGCTGTAATTCGTGTATCTGCTGACAATAAGAAGACTTCGAATGTGTTTTCAAACATGTGATCTCCCCATATAATTTGTTGTTCCTTTTTTCCTAATTACAGTAGTTAGAAATATATTTTAAATAATATACTCCAATTAATTCAATTAAAAAATTCATTTCATTAGGTTTAAATAGTTTTTTTTTTACTTTAGGTTTAAATAGTTAAAATATCTTTAATTAATATCTATTGGAGCAAGCATTCATCATCATAGCTACTTCAAGGGAAAAAGAAGTTGATTTCAGTCACCCATTTAATTTCCAAATTATTGGTAACAATTCCTTTTCAAATACTCTCATTTAATTCTTCCTTCAATAATTGATATGTTAATTCTCACAACGGCGTTCTAAGAATATCACGGGTTTTAACGTTCATGTGGCATTAAAGGCAGTGAACATTTCTTCTTCTATGTAATTTAATTTGGTGTGGATCTTAAAATTGAAACCAAAATTAAAGAGACAATAAATTTATATGCATACGATTCCTATAAAAGCAATCCAACGTACAAACACTATTTTCACAAAATAAGCACTCTAACTTCATTGAAAATTATTTTTTCAACAATACCCATTTTATATCAATTCCATTAAAATATGTTTCAATAATAAAAGAATTCCATTAAAGTAACCTTAAAACTTAAAATTTGTTTCAACCATGGACATAGCTGCAACTACCACCACCACTAACAACAACAACTCATAAACTACCAAAATCTCACAATAATGGATGGCGCAACTTTTGCGGCAACACCAAACGACGATCTTCTACTTGGACGAGTGTTTTTTCTCTTCTCAAATGGACCAACTAGATCAACTTTTCCTTTTTCTGAGACAAAGGCAAGACTAGAGATTAGCAATGGGGCAAGCTAGACGGCGGCAAAGGAACTAGTGACTATGGTCGAGAGATGATCGTCTAAAGCTCGCCCTGGTCATTGAGAGAGAGAGAGAGAGAGAGAAGAAGAAGAAGACAAATGAAGAGGGTGAGAGAGAAGAGCGCGAGAGATGCATAATTGTTTTATTTTTGAAATTATACTTCCGGTTGTCGCATTGCAGATATTATAATACAGATATTATGATATTTAAATGTCATAAAGTTGCATAATGTGTAATTTCCTCAAATGGAAAGGTCTGGAGCTGAACCTTGAAGGAAGATCTTCTGGAGCAACCTCCAAAATCGGCAACGTTCAATGATGTCAATACTCAATCACCTCATCAAGCCTTTTCGTGCAAAATAAAAAATGATGGCTTCCAAGCCATTTGACAATCATGTGTCTCTCATGGAAGCAGGAAGTTTCACCTGCTCAATGGCCAGTTTGGTTTAGCTATTCAAATTGCAGCGCTTGAGTTTGCAGTGGCGTCTGCGTTTCAGTTGTAACAGCAGCACTTTAGAGCTGTTGGTTCAGTTGCATTTTCTGTCCAGTTATCAACTCAACCTTAAAAACAAACACCAAAGTCAAAACGTTTATGTGAAACATTCTCAATCTTTCTTGCATCTACTAAAACAGGCCGGGCTTTGAATTGATTTGATAAATAGATGAACCTATATATCAACTAGAAACAAATTTTAAAACTATATCATAGAGCAGTGATTACCTTTTTCACTGGCTTACAAGTGATGCTACTCTGGTTCTATTTTGAAAATTTTCCTTCCAAACTTTCCAGGCCATCCTGACTTCATCCAATTGTGACTCAGGAATGCTTGTATTTTTATCCAAAATTTCCACCCAGGGCGTCCAAGGAGATTCAGAAGGGTCTAAGAATTTTGAAACCTCAGGCAACATTACATTTGTGTAGAACTCGTTGACAGCATTGACAATTTCTTCTGACTCGACGATGGTAAGCATTTCAGGTCGTGTTTCATTGCCAGGTCTTTTCCTCAATGAAAAACTGTTGCCTTTCAGAATCAAAACTTCTGATGGAGCAAGAGGAAGGACAGTTCTTGAGAATTTGGTCAATGACAATGTTAAAATATCTCTTGGAAGTAACTTCCGCTTTACTGCAATAGCAGTTCCCACCATTTTCCTGATCTGTCGAAGCATTTATTTACCATTTTATCAGAGCAACCAACAACAGAAAATCCATCTTATATTGATTAATGTCATCAGAAAAATGAAACCGATAAGAATTCATAGTTTTTCCACTAAAGACAAGCAAATTGAATAGCACAACTTGCATCAAAGAAAAGTTCAAACTACAGATCAAAAGGGAGAACTGGGATAAAAATCAATGAAGTATGCCATCAAGAAAATAAGTAAATTTCACAGTAAGCATGAAAAGATATTTTAATGGGTAATTTATTATACGCATGCTGCTGTTTGCCTCTAGATATTTTTGAAGTAACTAGATAACTTCCGAGAAACAAAATAAAACGATAACCAATATCAAAGGGATTGTCCAGATAATACTGAGGGCTAACCTGATGTAACATGAAAGACTCCCCCCAAACAGAAATCTCCACAAAATCAAACCCAGCAGATTTTTCCAGCTTCCCACAAGAACAGCGGAAAATCTTTCTGAAGTGGGAAGCACTTATTCTGTCTGCCGCGTCAGGTTCGTGCAGCCATTTTACACAGATAACTTCATCGGAACTCGGTTTCTTCAGAACATCCCTATCTTGATTATGAATGACAGTATCAGTTGAAGTTTGACTCAATTCCTCATTATCAATTGCACTTGCTCCATCAATCCCAAAATTATCTTCTTCATCACTTTCTTCAGATTCAGATGCAGATGTAGGAGTTTGATCAGATGATCTATTTCTTTTTGATATACGAACACGGCCAACTTTGGAGGGCTGCTTTTTCGAAATTTGACCTCTGTACTTGGATCTTATTGTATAATTATGAAAAGGATGCTGACCCTATAAAAAGCAATCACTGCCATGATCAAGTGACAATAAGAACAAAACCAATGTTCTTTTTCTTTTACAAAGAGATGGCAACCACTTCAGGCATCATAGTGTTAAAGGTCTCCTAACCATTGAACCAACTTATTGTTACAAACTACAAAATAACTGATTTACATATATGATGGTCTCCTAACCATCATGACAACCATGTGCTAATACTCTTGCCCCACACTATGACGGCAAAGCTACAAGACAGACAAGAGAAGCCTTTTAATAAGAAGAAGGCATATTTTTCTCCTTAAAATCAACAAAAATAATCATAATTATCATGGCTCTCAATTATGAGTTTCATAACTTCAATGACCATCGAAAATTGTGGAACTCATGGAGCTTCATAGAAGAGATGGGCCCACAATCTACTTACGCATGACATACACAACAAAAAGAAAAAAAAAAGATCGCAATGGAACAATTGGATAGCCTCTGAGGAAAAAGACTTCCTTATAACGAAGAAACTTTCAACAAGACACCAGAAATGAACAACTTCAAAGTTTACCACAGGTAATATAAGCATGTTGTGCAAATTAACAAAAGGAATGCAGAAATGCAGATAAAGAAAACAATACCACACCTCAAAGGTTTTCAAAATATCATCGAAGTCTGATATGTGAAAATCAATTTCAGATTTGCTGAAGTGACTTTGAATTCCAATAATATCAGCAGGAAGAAGATAGGAATATTTCCGGAGTTCACACTCCATTCTTGGATGAAAGCTCCTGAAAACAAATAAAAAATGAATAAAATTGTAGAACAGCGTGATGGAGCAGTAAAAAAAGTTTCCAACAATAATTTTAGCCTGAACAAGTCCCTTTGTTAGTCAAGGTAAAAAATAGTTCTAACCTTGTAAAGCTAGGAAAGACCAATCTCCAGAACCCATTAACAAAGCATATGAGTTTTAGGCATACAGTAATACAAAACTTCTCCATTCCTACTAATCTAAATAAGATAAAACAAATAACTAAGGGAAAAAAAATAACATAGATTCTCACTTCTGAACAGGTAAAATGCTGAAAACTCTGATACTAAGCGGAAGATATGAGTTAACATGTTTTGCAAGATCAACACCGCAAGGGTCTTCCTTCCATGCATTTTCAGGTATCTCCATTTTCATTGATATCATAGTTGATAATGAGTGAACCTAATCAAATGTATCCACTCAAATAGGTAAACAAAAATAAAAATTCTATAACTCAGTAAACAAACATAATTCTATAAACAAACACTACGAACACAAAAAATAAACACAGTACTTATAAATAATCACATCTCACTCACTCCTTTATCAGTACGGCTACTTCTGAGCCATGCAATTTTATGCAAACTCCCATAATTGCTTTCCCGAATCCCGCCAGCCTTAAATATAGCACGCTCCAATTCTTCCTCAATCGCTACACAACATTTCAAATGCTTCACCTCATATCAATCTATCCTAATCAAAATTACATGAATCTACCAATGGGTTTGTAGCTCATTGGTATTGGAGCCAACTCTAGCACTATAGCTTTAGAGAGTTTGATTTCCGGAGCAAATAAAATGACTTATCAAAAAAGAAATTTACTTGAATTAAATGCCTTCAAAACTATCAGACAAATTATTCCTAAAAACTCATAGTAACAATTGAGGACTTACTAGATAGTGAATGCTCGTCGTTCTGCTTTTGAAGACCTAAAAAATATTTAAAAAATATTAAAAATAAATTAGCTTATTGATAATTTCAAGAAAATAGCAGCCATGGAAAGTTAGTCTTGTGTAATACATATGGAGATGTAAACGGACCTCTATAGTTGGTTCCAACATACCCGACCCTTAAAACCACTTTCTTCTTGCGAAATGGCTCCCACGAAGCATAAGGAGAAAAAAGTAGGAGTCGGAGCTGTGTCGTTGTGATTCTTGTCGCTGCTGGGGGTAATATCGGAATTGAAAATTTAAAACCGAAGGAGTGCGGTTGTCTTGTAGTGCTTTTTATGAGCCATGAAGAGAGCGGGAATCGAACAGATGAGGAGACCGCCATTGTTTGTGAGAGCAGGGAGCTCGGAGTAGTGGAAGAGGACAATTAAATTTCAGGGACAATAACAGAATTTTAATTTAATTGCAGCACGAGGGCTTCTACTTTTGTTTTTGGTCACCGGATGGCCAACTTTTCATTTGGGTGATCTATTTTTTCAAATTTTGCACTGTTAGGGACTATTTTAAAGTGTTTACGGACGTGTGTTGTCAACACTTACCACGTCAAAAATTAAACATTGGGAATCGTTGGAAAGCAAAATATCTATTCATATATTTAAGAGATAAGATTAAAAATCAATTGAATATGGATTGGAAAAAAAATGAAAAGCAAAAGATTAAGAAGCGATAGGAAACAAAAAATTTAGGACTAGTTTAATTCAAGTTCTAAAAACTTATAAATATGTTTAATTGGTATATTGAATTATTGAAAAGTATAATTTATTATGTTTAGTCCAAAATTATACTTTTCAGAAAGTTAATTGAAAAAAATCAATAATACACTTATTTTTATTAAATTTAAATTAATAATATAAAAAATTAAATAAAAATATTTATTTTTATTATATAACATATTTTTCCTAAATGAGAAATAAACTCAAGTTATTTTTCATCACACAATTCTATAATGAAGACTAATTTTTTTTTTAAATTTGAAAAAAAATTATTTATTTAATTAAATGAAAATATTTCAAATAAAAAATATTTTGAAAATATTAAAAATATAAATATTTTTTATAAATTATATAAAATTGAAATTTATTTATAAAATATTTTATCAAAAAATTATTTATAAAATAATTTATCAAAATTTATTATTGAAACAATTTATAAAATTTTAAAAATAAATAGTATTAAGAGGATATATTTGTAAAATGCTTGGCTGGTTAGCAAGAAAGTTAGACTTTCTGACCCTTCTTTCAGGTAGTTACTTCCTGAGATCAAATGGAAGTCAAACACTTGACTTTTTGGGAATTTCAGCTTCATTTATTCAACCAAATGAAAAAATTTTATCTACTTCTCAAAAAGTAGCACTTTCTCTGCCCACTTACCCCCAATTAAGTAAGCCCTCAAATTCATATGTAGAAATCCAAGTGAATATCAAATAGCATTTATATATAATAAACCAACTAAAAACAAAAAGTACAAGTGAATATCAAATAATACTAAATGAATACCGATTGAAAACCAAAATATCATTTCATAGATCTGATATAGAAAAGTGAAAAGATAGAAAACCGATTGAATATTGAAAAATTACCAATTGAATACAGTTTAAACACAAGTTAGAAACCAAAATAACATTTTATGGATCTGAGATAAAAATGTCAAAAGATTGAAACCGATTGAATACTAGTTGAAAATTGATTTAAAAAAAACATGAAAATTGATTAGAACCAAAAATGGCAAATTCATGAATAAAAATTCATAAAGATTGAAAGCTAATTGAATACTTGCACTTCTTGCTTAATTTCTATGGGTTATGCATGCATATATACATATGGAACATATGATGCTTCTATGAAACGATGGGAATGTTGGTGACAGGTTGATCCCTCATTCCTCTATGCGTTATGATCATGATAATACCCACTAATATTCATGGTTTTATTCATATGAATAGATGTTAGATAATTATGCAAATTTATGTTCATGTGATATCATGAATTTATGTTCATGTGATATCATGCATGCATTTATGCCCTAAAGTATCATAACTCTATTTTACTGCCAATAAATATGTAACACCCTTATACTTTACCTTATAATTGAAATACAATCAAGAAAGCTTACCAAATTATGTACTAGCCAAACCATATACATTATTGCTAAGATATATACACAAACCAAGTTTTAAGATTTTATAAATGCGAGCCAAAAGAAACTCATTTAAATCTATATACAAATATTGAGGAGGAGAGCCACTAGAGCAACATTCAACCAATCTGTCATTCATGCTGGTAACAACAAACTTCTAACTCAAAATCGACCAAAAATCTATTAGCAGTGTCAACTGAAAAAAATGTTTGCCTTTTTGTGACTCACTACTCAATGAGCATAAACCATCATAAATCAAATTCAAGCATTCTAAATGGATAATTTAATAGATAAAATACAACATATGTGTGTGCCTTTTTTCGATTTTATATATTGCGACCAAATAAGTCAAGTATCTCCTCAGGATGCCTTTATGCCACTTTATAATATTGATAATATTTGGTTGACTAGTAGCGTTTGTAAATTGACATAAAGGTCTCTAATATGATAATATGACCTATAAGTCTCCAATGTGTTTGATTCATAGGTTCCACTAAGAGTATAATTTACAATTACAAGAGCGAAATGGTTCCACTGAGAACTACCAATGTACTTATAGATTTATTTTAATATGTATAAATTATCAGCATTCTCAACATATACTCATATGGAAAACTACATACAAATTTACAACACAGCACAAAACATGAAAATGTAAACAAAGATCATGTAGACACAACAAGTCACTGGTTTGTCCAAGTATACATCAGAAGAGCACCCATTTAAATACAAAGCATATATCACATATTTGAATCTAACTTCATGTTTATACTCACTTTAAAGACAACTAAGATGTCATGTCATCTTGCTCGAGCTCTCTCTTAATATTTCTTGGCCTCAATGCATAAATTGAGCTATTTCCATTCTAAATACTAAATACATGCAATGCACATGTAAGATATGCAATGTACATGTAAGATATGCTTTGGCCCCATTTCCCCTACTAAGAATTTATTTATAATGTAGTTAATTGCTTAGATGCAAAGCATATGAATTAACTAGGTCTAAGGACGACATGCTTAAAGTAGCATAAACCCTACTATAACAATTAAGGGCAACCTGCTTTAATTTGTACGTGTCCATATCTAAACAGAATCTTTTAGCTATCAAAATTTACCCCAATATAATAGACATATTAAAGTTTGTATGTTCTAAAATTTAGCTTTTAATTCACTCTATATCAACATGCACACATTTTTGGATTTACAACACTTTTACAGAATTATTTCAGGTGAGTTGCTCATAGTCCATTAAACATAGATAATAATGTACGAATCCAACACCCACAAAATTTTACAGCCATATGTTAGACACATAAATAAACAACATTCATGTTTTAGCCATTGAGAAATTCGATCATTATGGTTATTTAAATTGAAGCTCAAGATATAACAATGTTTCTGAAAAATGCACTACAGGAACAACTTCTAATTTAATTACTTCTATTTACTAAGTTTTGTTAATTCTATATACTAGGCATATGAATCAATTTAATTAACTCACAATTCCAATCTTCATGAGATTTATAGGATTTTAGAAGACAATGTTTACTAAGTTTTGAGCTTTATTATAATCTTTATATAAAGATCTGAAAACAATGATGAAATTTAAGCATATTTCAAACCCCTGAAAAGACCCATCAACAAATTTATGTAAATCTAGATGTAAATCATGCTCTAATGCAAATTCTCCGCCATTCAAAATCCAATACACATAATATTGGACTATTTCGCAAGTCCTAAATTGATTTTGATGATGAGCAAATATTAAAGATAAGAAAGTCATGATTTCAGGTCTAGAGTTGACCCACACACTCTGGTAGTTGACTAACAAGTAAAAAATTCAAAACAGAAGGTGCACTAAAGCTGGTAGTCGATTGGCACACTTGGTAGTCGACTAATGGAAGGGAGAATCAACAAAGTCAGCTGGTAATCAACTAACGGATCTTGGTAGTCAAATAATAAAGTCATGATTAGCCTAAAACTGACTCAACAATCCTTTTTCAGAGTACAAAGGTCAAATAACGGATAGTTGGAGCTTTGTAGTCGACCGATGAATTCTAATAGTTGACTACCCAAGTGGACAGAAGTGCAACAAAACCTGGTAATTGACTTAAAAGGTTTGTAGTCGACTAACAAAGCCTAACTGATGTATGGTAAATTTACATATTAAATCAAGAGAATATGTCTAGCATTTTTACCCTAAGTGTACTTAATCATTGGTGATTTTATACACTTTTGTGCTTTGTGTAGGGTGAATGAGAATGCATGAAATGTTGAAGAAAAGTGGTGAAAAAGACATGAAAAAGGAGTTCAAAAAGATGTTAGAACGATGCGAAAAAGTAGAAGAAAAATCACCTCAAAGAGTGCCATGGTCTTTGCCACACCATACACATGGCTATGGCGATGAATGCCATAATGCCATGCCCTATGCCATAGTCATGGCCATGACCATGACCTCCTAATGCCTAAAAATTGATACAAGCTTAACAAGGCCGACAAGGGCCACAGTCATGGCATTTGAATGCCACGGTCGTGGCATAGCACCACGGCCATGACATTTAAGCCACAGAGAGGTCACGACCATGGCCTCGCCAAATGGAGAAAAGAGAAAAGTGACGAGCCAAAACAACTTGTAGGGACGAAATGCACATCAAGGGCAATTTTGATAGAAATGTTTGGAGGGTTTATGGGCATGACAAGGGCTATAAATACTCCTAAAACTGACCTCATTGGGCATATTTTAGACATTCTTGAATAAACACCAAAGAACAATCAAGCTCCAAGAGAGAGAAAGAATATTCAAAAGGAATAAGGAGGGGATACCTTCAAGAGAGCTTCTGGGCTTTGGAGATGATTCTTCCCAATCACATCTACTTCAATTTCTACACTTTTTGTTATTGGTGACAATGTTCTATTTTCCTTTTTATTTTTTATTTTGGTTATTGTTATTATGTTAGCTTAATTTAATAGGTTAGGACATTGAGATGTAGATTGTTTTAAACACTTCTTGCTTGGTAATAAAAGGGTTTTATGTTTTATTGACTATATCTATAGTTTATTGATTTGTTGTGGTTGAATGACATGTTGTATATTGTTAATGGTTGTGATTGGCCTCTATAATCGTCATTGTTTAGCAATCCTAATAGAAGGATTGAAAGATGAAATATTAGGAGGGGTTATATGCATTCATGATGTGCGATTTAGCTAGGTTCTTGCACGCAATGTGTTTGATGTAATGCCCCAGATACTTAAAGGGCTCAAATTAGTTAGGTTCAACCGACGGGATTAGCCTACCAAATGTGAGTACTAACTTTACGAACTTTAAAAGGCATTTAGGTAATTTTTGAGACGAGAACACCCCACATAGGTTAACCCCATTCATTTACTAAGTAGGAAAGAATTAGCAATCAAACCTCAATTGACCTAACAAATCTCACATATATTTAAATCGTTTTACAATTATCCTTATTTGTTTTATCAAATTCGTCTTTCTTAGATAAAAATCAAAATCAAATCATGATTTTTATCACTTTTTATTTTCGATTAAATCACATTTAGTACTTGTCTTTGTGGATTCGATACCCTAGGAATATTATGAAGGTTAAAACTACATCGACATCCGTGTGCTTGGTAGATTCCATCACTAAGAATATCTGAAAAGCTTCATGATTGATTTTCAACGGGTTCCTATACAATTTTAATGGTCAGAAAAACTTCAAACACCTTTAAGACCCTATAAAAGGGACCTCAAACTTCAGAATTAAGGGGGTTTACTACTTGTTTTATCAACCTTACATTCACCATCTTTGAAAGCTCCCAAAAGAGGTCAAAATTAGTATAGTGTGGGTAGTTTGTTCTTCATCTGTTATCCTAAAGTCCCACCATCATTATTGATCATTTGTAAACACTTTGAGTGAGAAAGAGGCTTTTTGTTAGCCTTTGAAATAACATCGTAAAGGCTTTAGATGTGTGAGCCAAAAATGAAATTAACCTTGAGTTAGGTCTTAGAGGTGTGACCCGAAATCAACCTTGAGAGTTACACTTTAGAAGTGTGAGCTGAAATCAACCTTGTCGGCCTTGTTGGATTGATGTTGAATCAATCATCGATCATAGTGAATTGAGAAAATCCTAAGTGAGGAACTTAGGTAGCGGACTGTAACACCCCAAATCTATTTTTCTCTAAATGTTGAACTTTTAGGAAATTAAATTACTACACAAGTGTGTATAGGATTAAATCCTAGAAGTGACAAAAAATCAAATGCTTGGAAGAATTATTATCTGCGGGAGTATGGTTAAATTGTAAGTTTAATAGTTATTATAGGTGTTTTGGAATATAAAAAGACAAATGGGGTAGGATTGAAAAAAAAAAGAGAAAAAGAATATAGAAGACGGTTGTGGCTTTTTTTTTTGTGTAGAAAATGGAAGAGAAATGAAGATGGAGAGAGAGAGAGAGAGAGGAGTCTTAGAGAGAGAAAATTTCAAACACCATAACTTGAGTTTCAGACATCCAATTGACAATCCAAAAGAAGTCTCGTGTTCCTTGTCTCTTCTTCTTTCATTTCTAACGAGTGGTGGCTCATGAAACCATTAAAATTCGGCGACGACAAGGAAGGAAGTCGCGACGGCTTTTGAGCAATTTCTGACAAACAGGGAGCCGTTAGGAGGTAAGGTTGCCATCATTGGACTCCTCTCATCAAGAGCTACTGATCTATGTTGGTGGTCGACTTCCCGACAAGATTTTGGTGATCGACCGACGACACTCTAAGGACTTTTCGACGATATTTTCTTTCGATTCCAGTAATGAATTCTAGGAATTTCAGATAATTTTTAGTGGGTAAAATGAGACTTGAAGGAATTTAAGGTGATTTATTATGGATTTATTTGTGGAATTCTATGGTGAGAAATTATTGTCAATGTTGGTTGTTGATGATGATGATTGGATTGATAAGTTGACATGGAGTTAATAAAATTGTGAATAATATGTAGTGGGTGCGATTGTTGTTGATGAGAAAAAACAAACCGGATAATGGACTATAGATGAGTGAAGGAGTAAGAACAGATTTAAGAAGAGAATAAATGAAATAGAATAGGTTGGTAGACTAGGAAGGAACTACAATGTCAATTCTTATCGTGTCTTAGTCCAATGTTGTAAGTGTCATTGTTAAATTTGAATTATTCACGTAAGTCAAATCCTTATATGTTTATTCTTTCATTCTCATAATAAGAGGAAAACTAGCATCGCCACTAGACAGCGGGGGTACTTTGGCTAACTGAGTTTAGGGTTGTTTTTCATTTTGACCAGGAGAGTGGACATATAACAACTTAGGTTATTTCAAAGGTATATTATGTATGTTTTTTGTGAAAAGCATGGATTTACAAATTTTTATTTTTCAAAAAAAAATGTAGCAGTTTAGGTTATTTTCGATTGTTTTCAATATCAAATGACATGTATAATAATGATTTCCATGAAATTCATGCACTGTATAAAAGAATTGAGATAATACGTATCAAATGAACTAAATGGTTGGTTTAAGATGATATACACCTATAATGAGATATGATGAATTACTGATTTGTGAAACTGTATTATTGATCATACCCTTGTAGTATATTGTATTGTGATTTAGTTGAGTGTATCTTGCTAGAGCTCGTGGACTGCATTACTCACAGATATGCTCTTATTGATCAGCTTTATTATGGTTTGACTATTGAGATGAGTGGATCTAAGAATTCGAGACAGTTGACCAACTAGTTTCTATTTTGTGATACTTAAGGAGTCAGGTACTGTTTTAGACCCTAAGGTTGTCAATTAATTAGCCCTTATGAGCCAAGTATTGTTTTTAGCTCTTAAGGTTGCTAGCTTGATCTTGACCTTGACTTGGATGAATAACGAGAAAATTGATTGATAACCAATTGAGATTGATGAATTGATACAAGATAATGAAATGTTGAATTGTTGATATGGGTAATAAGTTAATGAATATACATATTAGTATGATAGCCCCCTTATTGTTCCTTATTTGTTGTATGTGAGCCAACTTACGAGCTTGATACTCACACCCCCTCCTCTCTCTACAGATTGTTAGAACATTCCTACTCCCTCAAGATTCATCTTTAGAGTTCTTCTTAGAGGAGGTTATGCCAACAATAATGATCTTGGATATTTAGAATAGATACATCAAACTGTCTAGAAAGCTCTGGTTCATTGGTTAATTTGCTCGAATTTTAGATATAATGTTAAGAGATTTTACGTAAGGAATTATGATAAGACAACAGGTTTAATGGATGATGTTATGAAAGGATTTAAACACGTTTTTAATGAGTCATGCAATTTATGATGGAATATTAATTTAAGTTTGGCTAAATAGCAGGTAAACGAAGTGAGTATATTGGCACGTTGATGTTAAGGGTGGGTGTGACATTTAATGGTTACAAAGCATAGGTTATGATTATGTAAACTTTAATGTATTTAAGTACTTTAGGTATAAAGGATGGTAAGGTGTTAGCCTCAAACTATTAAATATAGTCTTGACAGTCTAATTATTCTAGACCTTCATGTGTCTGCATGGTTTTGGTCTAGATTTTCTAGCCTAGTTAAGGCTATATCTTTCCATATCTGATGGTAACTCTTTCGAGACTCTTTTAGGTCCCTATGACAAGTGGGGAAAACCTAGTCATGTCAGTAGTTGATGGCCAACCTCAGTTAATTCAAAGCTCTTGTTCATTCTAGTTGTCTCAATTTCCTTTGGAAATTCAGATTTGCTTGCTATTCCAAATATATGAATATTACATGACAAAGTAAATGGAGCATATAACCAATAAGCAGTTGGATGGGATTTTAATAATGGAAGGTTCAGAGTTCCTTAGTGTTTCTCTAGCTATTTGCTTCAAATAATTAGCTAAGTACAACCTAGTGTAAAGTAATAACTAATTGATGGGTTGAATAGATATAGTTTGGCGATCTTTGTTGATACTAAAATAAAAGAATTAAGGATTGAGTTGAGTAAATATTATGCACTTATTATAAATCGAGGATCTAGTGGTATAAAGGTTGTAAATTTCTACTTAGTAATCATTCTCTATGGTACAGAAGTTTAAAGGAAGATGATGACTGGGAAAAAAAGGTGTGAAGGTGTCTAGTGGTTAAATTGACATAGATATAAATCATTAGAAAAAAGTGTTTGGAGGTTTCACATCTTACAGTAATGATTAAATGCAGTTGAATGAGGAGTAAGTATAAATAAATGCTAGAATAGCTATTGGATTTAATGTTTAACAGGAAAGTTAGTTGAGCAAACAATCAGTAACATATAAGATGAGTACCTTTGACAGCTTGTTATAGATGGATGAAAGAGAAAACCAATCAATCAAGCTCATATACTAATTAGTAGTTTTCCATTGGTTTCAAAATAAGCTAGTAAGTGGAGCACAATTTTAGTATATTTTTGTCATGGGTAAGAAGAAGAAGAAAAAGAATAAGGAGCAGTAGCAGCTCAATTGGGAATGGTATTATGGGAATTCTCTTGTGATTAATCATGATATTGATATACACATCAATGGTGCAAGATGCAATGTGAACGAAGTTATGTATATAGTGCAAGTGTTAATACATATATCTCTACTATGAATTTGAAGTCAACAAAATTAAACGATAATAAGCTTTGATACAATAGTGAGAGAACTGGGTGATTTTTAGTTATGTTTGGTTCATATTCTAGATGATTTGAAATATATTTGAAGATCTTGGGAATCTTGATCTTAATTTAGTAAATATTGAACAATTGATAAACTATATTGATGAATAATATTGTCCAGTTGGAGAATGATAATGACATTTTCTATTAATGTGAATTACAATCTTTAGTCCATTTGGAGATGAAATAAAGAATTGGTAATCCTTAAGGTTTATAATTTAAATTCAAGAGACTGGAGATACTATTTATATAGTAATTGCAACAATGGAAGAATTAATTAGAAGTTTGAATAGGGACTGCAAAGCTTTATATTTTATTGGTGAGGATGAAAAGTAAGTTTGAACTACTTTGGAAATTAAGAAATGGTCGACTTTCTTGTTTGTTACAGTAGTATGTGGATTAAAAGTTTAATAGTCGAAATGGTTATTTGGTGGTACAATAGAGAGATGACATCTTAAGGTCTTAGATTTTTTTAGAAATTAGTTGAGTAACACAAGCGCTTACAATTATGAGTGATATTACAAATCGATTTGCATTTGCTTTTATTTATGATATACTAATGTACTTTCAGAATAAGGAAGACCATTTGAAACACCTAAGGGTAGTATTGTAGACTTTGAATGAGAAGCAGTTGTATGCTAAGTTGAGCAAATGCGAGTTTTGATTAGACAAAGTGGTATTTTTGGGACATGTGATCTCTACAGAGGGTGTTATGGTAGACCCAAAAAAAATTGTAGTCTTAAATTGGGAACCACCTACCAATGTAATAGAAGTTCGGAGTTTCTTTGGCTTGGTAGGTTATTATCGTCAATTTGTTAAGGACTTCTCTATCATTGCATCTCCTATGACAAAGTTGTTGAACCAAGGGTGGTTGACATTTGGTTTTTTCTATGTTTTGATTAATGAACAAAACTTAGTAAGAATATCTTTAAGAATGAAAACAAATTCAAGACAAATGAAGACTAAGAAAAGTCAAGAAAATCATGTTTTCAAGTCTAGGAATCGATCCATGATGATTAGTAGTCGACTAATGCATGAAAAAACCATTTCAAGAAGTTCCAAACCTTAAGTAGTCGACTGGTGGAAATGGTGAGTTGACTGGAGGACAAACATAAGCTACAAAAGTGTTTGGGAGTCAACTAGTCAGAGCATGAGTCGATCAATGATTGGGTAGTCGACCAGTGAAGTTGGGTAGTCGACTAATGAAGATCATGATTGATCAAATTGACTCAAAATGACATCCACATGATGTACAATGGTCATTTAACAGATATGTAACTTGGGTAATCAACCGGTGAAGTTGGGGAGTCGACTCACCAAGAAAAAAGAAGTAAATCTGAAGCTAGTAGTCGACCGGTGACTTAGGTAGTTGACTAGTGGAAGTTGTCAACATTAAAAAATGATTCATGATTGATTTCCAATGGGTATCTACACCATTTCAATGGTACATCAACTTGAAGAGTGTCTCAAATACTATAAATAAAGGCTTGGAGGACATAAATAAGCACCCAAATTCTTTCTACAACAATTCTACATTTGGTACTCAAAATTAGCCTTGTTTATGGGTATTCTTGCTTCATTCACTTATGTTGAACCACAGGTTATTCACATTTAGATCCTCTTGTGTTTTGATGATGAACAAAAATTGGTAATTAAGGCAACAAAGCACAATGTTCAATGAGATGGCCAAATGATTCAACTGTTGGGGTAAAGGAAGTATTACTCTAGTAAGATTGATACTTACTTGAGTAAGACAAGTTCCAGAGGCATGAGGAAGTGAAGCTTTCACTCTAGCAACCTGGAATTCATTCGAGCAAGCAGAAAACCTAGAAACATCACTGGAGGAGTACTTACTCAAGTAAGAAATAAAGTTACTCGAGTAATCGAATAATTAGGTGCGAATCAGGTCAAAAATCATGCTCACTCGAGTAGAAAATATTCTTACTCAAGTAAGTCATATATGACAAGAAACTAAGCATCATTCAAGCATCAAGTACACTTCAACGGCTAGATTATCAACCCCAACGGTCATATGAGCAAGAAAGGCTATAAATACATTTAGAAAATGCACAAAAAGTGTGGTTGATCATATGCAAACATGGATAAAATATTTTCATCATTCCACCAACCCTAAAACACCAAAATCAAGCTAGAAAGCATATTGCAAGCATCACATTTATACTCTTATTTCTAGCATAGAGCTTCTACTTGTATTTATTCATAAACACTTTGAGTATGAGAAAGGTTTATTGTGAGCTTAGAAAAAAAAACATTATAAGGGCTTTAATTGTGTGAGCCTTGAGAGAAATCAACATTAGTTTATTCTTGAATAGGAATAAAGTATTGTAAGAGTTCTCACTTAGCTTGAAAGTGATGGTGGTTTTGGAGTCGTTGAGCAGGGAGTCAACATCTTTATAAGACCTTGTTGGATTGAGCCATAATCAATCATCGATATAGTAAAAAGCCTAAGTGAGGCTTAGGTAGTGGACGTAGACAAGTTTGGTCGAACCACTCTAAATTATTATGTTCAGTTTTCTTCTCAATTCTCACAACTTAACTCAAGGCAAGACCAAAAAATCTCCAACAACTTACGCCAAAATCTCACTACTTTGATAATCATTTGTAATCCTTGTAAGAGTTCTGTAAACACTTTGAGTTAGTGTCAGGTTTGTTGTTAGCCCTTGAAAACAACATTTTAAAGACTTTAGAGGTGTGAGCTGGGAATCAACCTTGTGATAGCTTGAAGGTGTGAGCTGTAATCAACCTTGTTGTGAGGGTTTACTAGATTGAGCCGGAATCAATCATTGTCTAGTGGATTGAGAAATTCCTAAGTGAGTATATTAGGTAGTGGACGTAGACATATAGAATTGGTCAAACCACTCTAAATCACTTGTGTTCATTTTTCTTCTATCAACTCTCAACAACTCAACTAAGTAGACCGAAAAAACATAGTCCAACAAGTGGTATTAGAGCGGTCTCCACTCAAGAAGCTTAACATCCTTAGAGTAAAGATCCGCATAAAAATATATATTTTGATCCTCCTAATGCATGTACTTTCGGTGCTTTTCTTACATCTTTTATTTGATGGTTCTAATTTATATCTCAGAAGAAAAAGATGTCTATTTTTATCCAAGCATATGATATAGAGCTTTAGAAGGTGATTGTTCTTGGTCCTAAAATTATCAAGAATGAAGACAGCACACCTAAAGAGTATAAGATTTCAACAATGAAGATTGGAATTCTATTAGTCTATACTCCAAGGCTACTCAGCTTTTGTATTGTGCTTTGAACCAAGAAGATCTCAATAGAAAATCTTCTTATGACAATGCAAAAGAAATATGGGAGATGCTACAAGTTCCTCATAAAGGCACAACTCAAGTCAAAGAAACAAAAATCAATATGCTTTACATGACTATGAGTCGTTCACTATGAAGGATAAAGAATGCATCACTAGTATGCTAGATCGATTTTCTGAAATTACCAACGGTCTTTCATCACTTGGAAAACCAATCACTAATAGTGATAAAGTGAAGAAAATATTACACTCATTGCCTAGAGAGCGGGATGCAACCGTCACATCCATAACGGAGTCCAAGGAGTTAAACTCTTTGGAGTTTAATGCTCTAGTTGTCTCACTTATCAATTATGAGATTATGGTCAAGAAATGGAAGATCCAAGCATGACAAGGCCTTAAAAAGCTTGCACACATCTTCGAGAAGAGGAAAGTGATGAAACATCAAGTTGTGATGATGAAGATGATAAAGAGAAAAAGTTCTACTATAAGAAATTCAAGAAGTATAAAAACTTGATGGAAAAGAAGAAGGAGGATGCAATGGAGTCGAAAGGATGAAACAAGAAGAAAACAATTGAAAAGAAGAAGAATAAGAGAAAAGATGATAGTTCTTGTTGTTTGATGGTGATCCATCGGCGTATTTATGCCTTTCGGCACATTAGGTACCCCAAAATCATTAATCTTTTAATTTTCCATTTTCTTGTTGTTTGTTTATATTTGCATCAATTTTAAAAACTTTGATGGTTTGAAAATTTGTATAAATTGGACATTAGTTTGAAATAAAAAGGGGAAGAAATGATATTTTTTAAATTTATGCATCCATTGTTTTTGATAGGGGAGCTTAATCTTGCTATCACGACCCAAGAGCGGGTCGTGTCCGGCATATGAGGCAAACCGTCTATGAGAGTCTGACCACCTTATACAAGCCTTGGAGAACGGAGAACATAAACATATTACCCAAATATTTTTTATCAGCCGGCTTATTATTCAAGTTAAAACATTTTAAAAAAAATTTTTGGAAATAATACCCTCGAATAATAATAAGTATAACCATGTTATCAAATTACTAAATAAATAAATATAGTTAAAATCAATTAACCATTTTATTGTCAGAAACAAATCCATAACCCACTACCCGGTGTGTAGCATCTAACATAACAAACTCGGCCTAAACAATAAGGCACTCACTGCTGACAGAGGCACCTCACTGGGTAATTGAATGCCAAAAAAAATAACCTAAAACATAGAATAAAAATAAACAAGAAAAAGAAAGGGGGTAAGAACCCTAGTGAGTGGATAAACATCTCAGAGCGGCTCTTGACCCCTCAAAATGGTTTTGAAAACCTTTCAAAATACCATATGCAATATATGTGTATATACGTATACACACTATATACAGAATTATAATATCTCTGAAAAATCATTTCGAAATCCTTCACAAACAACAAACAGTCATATAGACTAGCTAAATAAATGTCTCGGATAAAACATTTAGTTTTAAGAATATGAAATAGGCAAAATATCTACTTCCAAAACAATTACGAAAACTCTTCCTTATTTTCCCAAAGTATTTACAAAGAATAATATTTTCTCAAAACATTTTCAGAGGGGAATTCCAAAATATTTTCATAGAGAGATACCAAAGAATTTTCACGAAACCAAAAACTTAAAAGCAGCAGAGTCATCCCACCTCATAAATAACTAAACTATTCATTTCAAAATAATTACTGAAATCCTCATTATTCTCCGAAATGTTTTCAGAGAAAAACACCAAAAGTTGAATGGGACCTGAATATGACATGTAGAGTCAACATGACTCGGTAATAGCCACAAAGGCAAGGATCAACCACTTAGACACCATGGTATAGCCACTAAAGCAAGTGTAAGCCACATAGGCACTGAGTATTAGCCACTTAGGTGGATGATACAACATCGGTATATTAAAGCTACGCTACCCCATAGCTGGGTGTTCAAAAAAAATGGTTTACCAAAAAAAAAACATATTGCAATACTTATTTAAAATATCCAAATAGAAAGCATACATATCAGATAACGTATTCACCAAAATACATTTTATTTTCAGAACAAAATCATTAATGCAAAAACTTACTTAATTCAGAACGAAAATTCGTTTCGAAAAAAATTCTTAAAACCAAAAGAATATTTTCTACAAAGTATATCGTGAAATCCATAACATAATGTGTACTATCCAAAACTATAATAAATATTAAATCATAATATTTATTTTCAAAAACCGTCAAAATTCTCAAAGGAAATCTCATTTCCACAACAGAGGTTTTCTCACAGATCCAGTTTTAGGATTTTCTATCATTTAATTATTTCAGATTACATGCCAAGTCCTGACATATCAAAAATACATAATTTTAGGAGACACAAAATATGTGTCTGAAGTGACTACCACACTCACTTGGACGCCGAGCAAATAGTCAAATCGTTGGCCATCGGGGAACGACAGATCACCTTGGAAGTCTAACCGAGCTGAATACAAAATTTATTATAACATAGTCAAATATTGTACCGTGGCAATACAAAATATGCATGCAATGCATATGCTCGCCTAACCCACGACGAATGAAAAAACCTAATGCGAATGAATATCCAACACTCTCGCCTCAAAATCAAACATCTCGCAAAATTATATTTTGGTCCCTAACCTCTGTAAAAATAGGATTTAGTCCTCGAGACTTGGCAATTTACAAAATGATCCTCAAAGTATTCTTAATTCACCTGCTAATCCTCTAAGTAGTCAGAATCTACAAATTAGTCTCCTAACTCTCAGAAATTGCAAAATATGAAAAATTACATCTTTGGTCCCCCTGAACCCTGGCTTACTCGAGTAACAGCCTAAAATGGCTTACTCAAGAAGATCGAACCCTCACCGCTGCATTCTATTTATTTAAAAAAACCAAAAAAATATTGATTGAACGTGTTTTGGCAATGACATGATTGAACTGGTTTCGGCGTCGTTGTTGGAGGAGTTTGATTTAGCGCTGGTGGTGGCGGAGATCGACCTAGTGTTGATGGCAGTGGACATATAAAATTAATGTTCCGTACACCTTTGAAGACCTTTTGTATACCTTTGTAAGCTATTGCGTACACCTTTGAAGACTTTTTGTATACCTTTATAGACATCTGTAAACTATTATGTACACCTTTGAAGACCTTTTGTAGACCTTTGTAGACTTATGTACACCAAATTAATAACCATTAAATAAATTATTTTTTGTAAACATCGTGTACCCCTAATGCCTATATACACCAATAAATCAACTTAATTTAAAAAAAAAAGTTATTACACTGAAAATTCATTAATTCAACTTTCTTATAAAAAAAATTATGAAATCTATTTTGAACAATTGTGTAGATCACTGTAGACCTTCTGAAAAAATCAGATATTTATTTTGGCTGGCAATTATTTTTTTGCAAAAATATTGCGATTTATTGTGAAAATGACAATTTTAAAATAGTATTTATTTATTTTTTGACATTTTTTTAGTTGAAAATTTGGATGATATTTGTAAGATTCCGCATTTATTTTTCTAATAAATCTTAAATTATGCCTATAAAATATGAGAGTTATCGGTCGAGCGGAATGCAATTTTCGGTGTAAATATGTAATTGCAATATTCTAAAAATAGTTAAATGTAATTAACCCATTATTGTTAGTTAGAATACGTATAAACTTTGGAATATATAAGCAAAAAGAATAATCAAAATGTTGATCAATTTATTAACCTTGAAGGCGTAGATATTAATTTCTTTTGTCCGTAATGCATCCTCAACTCGCAATACTAATTAAGGACATTAATGCAAACCAGCTGCAATTTAGCTTGAAAATGACTCAAGGGAATTCTGGTCCGTCCAATATAAAAATTGTCAATTTATTTACAAAATGGCACCTTTGGGATATCCCCAACTGGGATGTTAATATTTTTTGATTAAATACGAGAATGATTTGGAAAAAGATGTTCAAAGCCTCTTCAATTTTGTAAAATCAATATACCATAATAATAACAATATAAATATACGGATGTAAGAAAAAAAATTTAGATATTTTCATCTCCTTTTCTTATTCGTAAATACTTTTAAGCTATTTATTCTATAAATATTTGATAATTATTTAAGTTCTAATTATTTCTACGGTAATATCTATACTATACTAAATGGTGATAAACACAATCTTGAACATCATTGAGTGCAATAAATATTATATTCATCATCACAATAAATATAAAGTTTACCATCTAACAATATCTCTAACAATATCTTTAACCATGTCCATAATCTATTGACGAGTTATTAATGTCGTAAATTTTCGGCAAGTGTTAGACTTCCACGATATTGTTAGAATTATGCAATCTGACGATAATCGGAGTGATAATTGCCTATTGTTTATATTTGGCTAGGTGCATCATGAATTTTAACAATCAAAAACTTGTTTCCATAATTCTATTGCATACAAACTATATCATAAAGACTTCATTCAAACCCTTTTTTTTACAAAGAAAACTTTATTAAAACCATAAACAATAGAAAAGTCCACAATTTAGAAAATCTCAAATCATACAAAACATAATTAGCAAATTCAATGAAAACATTCCATTTTTTATCTCTCTTATCGATTCTAAATTACTATAATTATTGAATAATTAATTAAAGAAAACTTTTTTATTTTTAAATAGATTTAAAATTGTTTGAATAAGTATTTATTTAGAAAGAATTTTTTTTCTATTTTTGTTTAACAATATCTGACATAAAAAGTATTTATTTGAATATTATTATTATGTAGTATATCTCTTTTAACATAGATATTTATAGTAGTAATATTTTATTTTACACTTAAAAATTGTGTCTATATGTAACATAATAATATCATAATATGTAACGTATTAAAAGGCATATTTGACTTATCACAAAAAATTAAGCATATTCGATTAAGTTTTTTATTATATAATTTTAGTTTTTTCTTAATTTATGCAATGAAAATTGACTACCAAAATTTAAAAGTATATATTTATATTAAAAATAATTAAATTATAAATAAAAAGACCTCAATAACTTGCAATGCACGTACACAAAAAGCTAGTATATATAAAAGTTACGGAGTTTTTTCAAGCATTCGACAAGTAACTTTGTAGTTGATTGACATGTGACTTTTTTAATCTATATTATTATTCTTTAGTACACCAACTATGCAGTTAATTGATAAGTAACTTTTTATTTATTTTTTATTATTATTCATTTAAAGAGGGTTGATGCACTAAGTTAAATATATTGGCATATTTTACACTATATACAAAAAACCATTTTTTGCTATATTATATGCGCGATTTTTTTTATATGTCACGAGGTGTCCTGGGTGGGCCCCAAATGTGGGAGGCACCTTTAAACTCGTACCACGCCCATACTAATCCCCGCTCGCACCGTGCTAGCCCACTAATCGGTAATGTAATACCCCGCTCATTTCTGAGCTGCCATTTGTAGCATTCTAATCAGCCCCGATTTGTTCCGTTCAATTTAGATCCTATCAATATTGTGTTTGAGGATGTCGATGATGTGAATTTGTCAAATTTTTGGTATGTAGTTGATCTCAGTTTGATCTTGAACGATTGGAGTGTTAAGCGGATGGTTAATGAGTTTGGAAGGGAGTTACTTGAGTAAGCAGAGAGTGTTACTCGAGTGAGATGAGCTATGGATTACTCAAATAAAAAATGTTGTTACTTGAGTAAGTCGATCCTCTAGATGAATTTCTGGGAAAATATTACTCGAGTGAGCTATGTAAATTCGTTGAATCATCGTCGTTTTTGGCAAGGGTCTATATATAACCCCTACCCGACCCTTTCGGCTCTCTCAACTCTAAATCCATTCCTTTTGCTCTTCCATTGTCTCTCCTTGGTTCTACATCACTTCTTAAGGTAACATCAAGTCTCTAAACTTCTCATTTCTTCATTTTGAGTTTGAATCATTGAAGAATGTTTTTGGTGTTTTGAATGTGGGCTTCGGATCTGTCGATTTCTGATGAAATGGAGGTTGTAGGATGTTAAATCATGGTAGATAAATGTTAGATACTTATGAATCGAGCTTGGGTTTGAAGTTTTTTGAATGGATTAGAGTTTGCTGAATTTGTGAAGGGTCTTGATGATTTTGAGTTGTATTAAGGAAGCAAATTGTGGATTTTTGTTCTGATGATTGAATAGAGATAATGTAGGTGATTGAAAGTGATTTTTATAGGTTGAATCAAGTGTTTGGTCAAATTTGAGAATCTAGCTAAGTGACTTACTCGAGTAAGCACTCTGGCTCACTCGAGTAATCCAGAGCAGTTGTTAGCTTACTCGAGTAAGTCGTGGTTCTGAGGGACCAAAATGTGATTTTTCATACTTTGGAAATTTCTAACAGATTGAGAACTTATTTGGAGATTCTCACTAGTTGAAAGATTAGTTGGTAACTTCATGATACTTTGAGTACTGATTGGTAAATTTTAAAAAATTTTGGGACTAAAGTGTAATTTTGCATTGGTCGGGACCAAAATATAATTTTACAAGATGTTTGATTTTAGGTGAGAGCATTAAATCTTCATTCGAGATAGGTTTTTCTAAGTCTATGTCAGCATTTGCATCACATGCACTTTGGGTACCACCACAGTACCAACATCATATTTTTTATTCTGCTATGATAATTGTTTTAGCTTCGCGTTCGGGTCAGCGGTTTAGCCAGCTACCAGTGGTGCGTGACTGGGCCATTCAGCTTGGACATACAGGTGAGTGGAATAGAAGCTTCAGATAAATAGGTTGTGTCTTCTAAACTTTATATGTTTTTATTGTGCTTGGTTTTACTCTGAAATGGGAATAATTAATTGTTTGACTAATTAATAATCCGACTTATGTGATTATTAATTTTCAGTCTTTGTTTCTAATATCTACTATTTATATAATATATATAAATATTTTTCGCAAAATAATTTCTGCTCTGCATGTTCATCTGCTATATGTGGTAACATATTTACTTTGATATACTTACACGAAAATTTTTGCTGTGAAAAATCAGTTTTGGAAATTATTTATGAAATCTGAAATAAATATCGTGGTTTGACACTTGTTGTAATTTCCTTAATAAAAACTCCATTTTGGATCTTAAGAATATTTTCTGTAATAAATGTTTTGCTTGGAATAAGTAAAGTTTTCGTACTAAGTATTCCCTGTAATAAATATATTTGTCTGGAAGTTGGTATAAATTTCTTAAATTAATTGTATGCCTCGTATGTTGTTTGTTTTTGTGCATTTGTTATTTGAAATAAAGATTGTTTATTTTGGTTATATTCTTATTGGAATAGTAAGGATATGTTCTTTGATTCTACAATCGGTTTTTGCCTGATATGCTAGTGGTTCATCCACTATTATGTATTTGATTATGCATTTTCAATTTTTGCTAGAATATTGGTTATTTAATTATTCTGACTCGGGACACTTGTGCTACCGGGTAAAGTAGCATTTGGTATATCAATGTGAAAACTCAGTTACTAGGGTAGGTGGTAACCGTGTGTCTTGGCCTGACACATGTACATTTACTTTCGATTAGTGACGGAGTCCACGTATGATTCTAGTGGCGGAGCCCACGTATGATTTAGTGGCAGAGTCCACATATGATTTTTTTATTTTTGATTTAATTATTTTTTATTTTTGTTTGAATAATAATTTTGGTCCGTAGTGTATTGTCCAATAGTTTGGCAGGGTATATCTTGCCGGAGCATGTGGACTGCAATGCTCGTGGATGTACTTAGATTAGTTTCTATTTGTTACAGCTTTAAGGCCCTTAGGGTGGACAAAGTACTACTTTTGAGTCCCTAAGACTGTCAGTTGTTAGCTCTTTTGAGTTGGGTACCATTCAGGCTCCTAGTTATTTTGATTGATATAGTTAGCACAGTTTTAGTATAATATGGGAATATGATCAGTAATTATCAGCTCAGTTCAATTGATAACTCATTATCATATTATATTACACTAACCACTGATGGTTTATATACAAGATTTTTTTATTTATTATAAATAAATATGTTCACTATTAGGACTAATTTTGATCATTACTTTAAGTAATTTTTTGTTATATTATATATTTGATTGTTTAATTTATTATAAATAACATGTTGATTGTTATGTCTGCTTCTTATTAATATTTCTCTAATTTCTTTAAGAGTTTAATTCTTTTTTAGAAGAAATTGTGAGATATAACTAAATATTAGATCATTTCTTAGTTAGACAATATTTTCCAATGAATTTTTTTTCAAGAGCTCCAATTAACATTTTAACTATCCACTTAACTCAACCTTCAACTTAATTTTTTTTCAAATTAATTAGACAATATATTTTTATTATTATATATTTTATTTAAAAATTTATTTTTGATTAAAATTAGATTATTACAATTTATAATGCAATGCACGAGTATTACTTGACATTTATATAAAATAATGTTTTTCTAATAATAAAATGAGAGTTTTTGTTTAAATGTACTTTAACTAAATTGCTGGTCCTGCATTGAATTTTCGAAATGAACAACCAAAAACCATTATCATACAGAGACAAAATTCATTATTTTTAACAGAACAATACTTCCTTCCCTAATTATTATCTTCCTTTTCATTTTTTTAGACTCAACTTCATCATCACCAGAGACAATGACAGGAGTCAAGCAAGCTATCACCAAACCAATAACAACCTCAAAGCAATGGCGTTCCTGTCTCTCTCCATCGATTGCCTATTCATGACCTCCACCAAAGACTTATCATCGTCTACTCCTCCAAACCCCTAGTCATAATCCACCCATGGCTGACCATCAATGGACACTCAATCAACGGCCAAGCCATGGTCGATCATGGTCTCATGATGGACATACGTGCCACTGAGAAAAACCACTTCCAGATTCTCAAAGTCGACAGTGATGGGGAGTGGGTGGTGACCGAGAGAGAGAGAGTGTGGCTATGTAAGAGGCCATGTTGATAATACTCTCTTTATTAAGAAAAAAGGTGATAATATGCTTATTTGCCAAATATATGTTGATGATATTATATTTGATTGGATCCCTACTTTACTTAACCGTCTCTATACCCAATATTATATTTGATACATGTCTATGTGCTCTTTTCAATCCAATCCTAAAGTGTCTCATTTAATTGCATGCAAAAGAATTTTTCGCTATTTAATTGGTTCAATAGGTTTAGGTTTATGGTAGCCATATTGTATTGATTTTGATTTAATTGCTTATATTGATGCCGATTTTGGTGGTTGCAAATTAGATAGGAAAAACACTAGTGGAATATGTCATTTATAGTGAAAATCCTAAGTGGTGATACTTAGGTAGTAGATGTAGGCATCAAGTTGGTCGAACCACTATAAGTTCTCGGTGTTCTTTCATTTATCGCACTTATTTTCGAAGAAAATTCAAAGCTTTTATTACCACACTATTCAACCCCCTTCTAGTGTGATTATCGACTCTACATGAAATTGCATGGAATATGGATGAAAAGTGATGAAAAAAGCATGCAAAAGGAGTTCTCAAAGGGGCTTAAGTGATGGAAAGAAATGGAGGAAAATCAGCTCAAAAGGAGCAACTTGTGTTGTCATACCCTTGGGTCACGACCGTGATGAGAGGGTGTGATCATCAAGCAATTCTCAGTCAACCAGTAGAGGGTCACGGTCAATGATATGATATTATTACGTTTAAATTTCAAAGGCTAATGCTTTATCACCTTATCAAGTCCTTCTCCACATTCTATAAATAGAACCCTTCTACCTTATATGAAAGTATGTTTTAGTGTTTACCCACATGTTGAAACTCGTCCTTTTGTTGACTTAAGTATTAGAGAGTTTTATGGGTGTAAAGCCATACATTTCTCTATTTTGAAGGAGATCGAGGTTCTTGATAAAGGTATCCTATCTGTTGAGATCGTTGCTGTTCATGGAGGAAACAATAAAATGGATCATGTTAATTTGGAACAAAAATGCACTTTCGTGATTGCACTGCATAATAGATCTATTTTGCATGATTGCAATAAAATTCACTCAAGATTTGAAAATAAAAAAATATGAAAGAAAATAGGGAAAAAGTAGTGATTAAGGTTTGGTGGGGTTGGGTATTTTTTAGCACAATTATTTAAATGATGAGTTTATTGGCTTTGGCACTCAAAAGTTAAAACTGTGGGGTTGAATTTACTTTATGACGAATTATAGGGCCCAAATCAACTTGTTGGAAACAATTGAGGGGCTCTGACGCTTGGTTTTTGCCAGTGAAAACAAAAGAAACGGAGAGAAGATACCACACGCGAACGTGTCGCTGCTCAACATATCCACCCGGCACCTCTTAACCCTTTAAATCATGTCAACCACAACTATCCCATTGGACCGACCTGTCAAAGACCAACGAGGGTCCTCCCTCTCTCCCTCTCTCTCTGGAATCTGAATAGAATTATTCTCCAGCATCCAATTTCAATTAAATTTGAAACCCATTTGTAAAAATTGAATTTAGTGTTAGATTAGTTCATCACAAACTCTTCTTTCTTCTTGTTGTATTGTAATTTAGTTCGTAACGGAATTACCAACCCCACCATGACTTCTCTCACCGACTCCGTCGCTGACCAGCTTGCCAATTCTCTTCCCCATCTATCTATTCAGGATCAGGTACTCCATTTATTTTTTCTTCTTTTGTGTTTTCATTTTCTGGTTTCGTTATAGTTGCGACTGGGAATTCAAATTTGATTGATTTGATTACGATCCATTTCTGCGGGAAACATGAAGGTTATTTCATTATTTGATCTCATTATCTCCGAGTTTATGGAAAATTTTAAAATATGTTTCTGAGTACTAATCAAATGATTTTGTTATGTCGTTAATTGGTATTTTTTTGGGTAGGAAATGAATGGATTTATTTGGTTTTAGGGGGAAATGGAGAGTAAAGCTGGGATTGGTGAGAAGGCGTGTGGGAATCATGGTGGGAACTGTGCCATATGCTTAGATAAGATTGTGCTTCAAGAGACGGCTCTTGTCAAAGATTGCGAGCATGCTTACTGGTTGGTATCATTGCTCTTCTTGTTTGTCGTATTTTCTGAGCAAATCAATTTGCAAACATAACTTCATTAACGTGACGCTGATTTCTTGGTGTATGTTGTTGTTGCGGATGTTTTATTTTTTCTTTTTCTTTGATTTGGTTCTGTTGAAAATTTATTTGTTGATTTGTTGGAGATATGACTGTTAAACTGAGAATGTGAGTGTGCTTCACTGAAATATGGTATCGTGAAAGTAATGAAACTGAAATGGGCAAGGTGTATTTTTTGTTTTTGTTTTTGGGTTTCCTTCACAACTTACACTGTTGAAGTGTTTTTCTCACTTTCTACGTTGGGCTAGAATTTTGCTGGAAAAAGTTTTATTATGAGTGCCTGTAATGCATGATTGACCTCGTAGGTAGTTAACCAATTGTCCGCATTGACCCCAGAATTACTTATGTTGAGTGTCCTCAACTTACTCTCTGTAATTTGGATTTTGCTTAGTACTTTAGAACTCTGTCATCCTGGAGACCTCGCTGAGGTGGTAGAACATGTGCTCAAATATGTTCTAGTTTTACTGATATGGGAAAAGTTTAAGTTATACTATCTTACATTCTTGATTTTCAGCCATACATTAGTGATTAGAGCATGTTGCAGGTTTTCTTTCGCAAGTCTTTTTTTTCCCTTTTTTTTTTTCTTTTGTATTATCTAATGGTATCTTGATGAGGTTTGGTATCTAGATGGATTTTGGTGATGTGGTTCATGTTAGCAGTTTGATTTTCTTTCAAATTGGATTTCTATGGGCAACTTTGTTTCCAATGTCAGGCTTGCTTGTTAATTGTTTCTGGAATTGAAATGTAACGTATTGGTTTGATGATTTAGTTCATTTTAGTATCATGCATATGTATAACATTATACGATGTCAAATTCATAATTTCCTGCATTTTATTAAGGGACATAAACATTCTGCGCCTAACTGGAACCATTTTTTTTAATACTATTTTGGCTTTTTTTTCTTAATGGGAAATAGGATTCATGTTGAGTTGATGTTGCTTTAGAATGGTCGGATAATGTTTAACTGAGAAAATTTGTTTTTGTTCATGTGTATTTTTTTGTGTTTTCATGTCTTTTGTTTTATTCCTTCTAAATATTATCTTTCTTTGTTGGTTTTGTCTGTGCTCTTTAAGATTCTGCTAACTATTGGCAGCTAATTCTTTCCTTTATTGTTTTTTTCCCTTAAGAAATTTGTGATGACTTGCTTCTATGCTTTATGAGGCATGACTGTGCTTTACAGTTGAGGAGTAAATTTAAAAATAGAAACCATTGCTATCCTCTCGCCTATTGAGACCATGGTTTAATTAGAACTGAGCAGGTTGCTGGATTTAAGAAAAGAGGTATGTTTATTTGATCTGCCTTATCAGATGGTAGACAATTCTGCCACTTGGATTTGTTCTTGCAGAGTACACTGTTTTTATGTTTGGGAACTTTTGTCTTGTGCAATTTTTTTTTTTGCAAATCTACTATTATACTTGTTGCTTTAGCTGATCGTAACATATCTGATGCCATTTTTGGAACTTTTCATGTCTGTTTCTGTTTTTATGACGACAGTTTCCATGTGCACAGTTATTATCCATGTTTGATTGTTTTAAAAAATGACTATTCTTGATTACTAGTGAAGTCCATGCAAACATTTTCGGTTCTTTGTGTCTCTTATCTTTCCTTACACTTTTCTGCTAATCATCTCAAGCATAGACAATGTTTAAGAATTGAGAACCTGCACTCTGAGATATAGTTGGGAAATATTGCCAAACCTATGATCATGTTTTGTTTTGTTCTTATCTAGCATTTAGATATTAAGAAAATGCTGATTACTTTTGTTTTTTCAGATTGGGTCTGCCATTTTTTTGATTGGTGTCTGGTTACTGTTCCTTTTTTTTTTTTAAACTGTTGTCTGGTTACTGTGTTTGTGCATTTCATGGCGGTTTCTTTTCATGAAGATATTGTTTTGGTTTTTTTCTGGGTGACAAATTTTTGAATTTAATGTGCAGTGATTGAGATTCTTGTCTTCTCATCCAACTCTTGCATATTCATGATATAGAATTGTTTCCTCATCAGTGTTTTGTCTTGCCTCGTAGTATTCTTTTAACCTATGTTATTTTGCAAATTAGATATTGTGACATTTGTGAATTAGCAAGTTTGTGCAGCTTAATGTTTCAGTAGATATTAATTTTTGACTTTTTTTTCAATGGAACTCAATTGTTGCTGAAGAGTTCTGTTATTCTGGTTCATGTATTAATATTTGGTTCTGTTCCTGCTGTGGCACTCACATCATAATCATTGCTTTTTATACTGACTAGTTGGACGTTGCAATTCTGAACATGCTGAATAGCATGCTGTCACAGTATTGAACATTTTTCTTGTAATTCTGGTGCAGTGTGACATGTATCCTTCGTTGGGTCACATACAGCCAGAAACCAACCTGTCCTCAGTGCAAACACCCATTTGAGTTTCTCAATGTTCATCGGACACTTGATGGCAGGTATTTTCTTTTAATAGCTTTGGTATATTAACGTCTTTCTTCTCGATAATTTTTTGTATATTATTAATGTTTATCTTGTGATTGTTGAAATTTTTAATTCATTTCCTGTAACTTTAACATTATCATCCTTGTTTCTCTTGATTTTTTTTTTCATAATTTGTTTTTAAATGGAATAAATGTTTCATTAACAGCATTCAAGATTACATGTTCGAGGAAAGTGTGTGTCTTCTTCTTAGAGCTACTTGGTTTAAACCTTTAGTTGTGGAGGATCATGATCATACATATGACGATATGGAATATCCATTTGACTATGGTGACTATGAAGATGAGGACGATGACCTGGATGAAGTTTATTTAAGCAGGTCATCCAATCTCCGGATTGGTAACCGAAGGTGGGGAGACAATGGATATGTTAGGGCAGGGCGTAAAGAAGCTAGGCCAGTCCACCGACCAGACGTCCTCCATTCTGGCGCTAGCTCCTCACGTGAGCCGAAACAGAAAGAGCCCGCAAAAGATAAAACAGGAAGACGCGCTAAGAAGACGATGAAGCGGGAAGCCGCGGACAAGGCAGCGGCAGCTAAACATCAACAGCATTTAGTTAGGTTAGGCAGGAAATGATTCTGCTTCTTTGCAAGTTACTAGTATCACATAAACCAGAACCATCAGGTCCTTGTACACTATTTCTGTGTTCCGACGTGGTTTGTGAAATAACAGAATGGTAGTTGCTTGGACACCCTAGAGATGGGGTGTGGGTGGGAAATAACAATTGTAAATTTCAGATGTCAAATTAAACACTAATGTTGAATATTTCAGATATTAATTTGAGCACCATTGTTGCATCTGAAATTGTAAAAAGTGTCGTACAAAGAAATGTTTGAACTTGAGAAATCAATATAACCTTGGCCAAGTTGACTCATATTCAGTTTTGAAGTCAACAAAATATGTTGAAATAACATCTTCGAATAAAAAAGTCGATTGAATTGAAGAAAAATGTGGACTCTGAAAGAATACATGGTGCTTCAATTGCAACTAATTATTTCTTCTATGCAATTTATTTCCTACATAAATTGATGAATTTAGAGATGTATTTATGGAAGAACTACTGCCAATTACAACAACAGAAACTGTCCAAATAGCGAGATTTAGCCATTGATTTGTCGTTTTAACGTTTTAATCAATTTAATTTTGGATTTTTGCTACCAAACGTAGCTGGGAAATTACTTTGTGAATTCACTTTTATAATTATGTTTTCTACTACATCATTTGGTGTATTAAAATTTCTGAAATCCTCAAATTGATATTCAAGTTTCTGAAATGCGCATGACACGAACGAGAGTGAGAGGGAGCGCGAGCGGTGGAGAGGTAGAGAGAGATTCATGTCGACACTGGAATTGAACGAGCCGGAGTGAGGACCGGAGCTGTTCGGCAAACCCTAGCAGCCGCCACCCATAATTTTTCTGATTTCTGGATGCTTTTGTTATGGCCGTGTTTGGTTGAATTTTGATTCTTCTTTGTAGATTTGAAAGCTAATTTGGTGGAATCGTGTTACTTTCATGTTCTTCTTTGGATTCGAATTCTCTCCTCCTTGTGAGTGTTGTTGTGTTTGTTTTTTGATCACTATTTCAAATTTCTGAAATTCCTAAAATATTGATAATAATTCTAATTGGAAACGTTGCCAAGACAATGGACAAGCTAGTTCTATTAGTTCCATCATCTGTTCTTTTATTTGAACAAATGCTTGCCATTTTTAGGATATTATTGTTATTACATTTCAAAACTAAGCAAATGTCGTTCATGTTGCAATGGTATCAGAGCTTCTTATGCTTCAGATCAGTTACTTTTTTTCTGAGTTGATATTTATCTGCATAATCAAATGAATGGCCTGTCTTGAACTGCTAATGTTCAGGAATAATGACATATAATGGACTGCAGAGTTGCATTATAAATAATCAATCATATGAAATTGAAAGCGGAACAAGCAGAGGAGATGGATGCATCAGCGACTCGTTGGATGATGATCACTTCAGTTGTTCCTCTAGTAAAAGATGCTTTCGGGCAATTTTCTTCAAAATGGTTGGTAACTAAATGAGATGAACAAGGTTTGGAAGATTGGGAATTTTCGTGAAGCCCTCAACATTTTTATGTCAAAGAGAAACCAGCTTGTCTTTCGGTCTC
>CAODLS013356178.1:0-16299 GCA_948243855.1 Flueggea neowawraea | reverse complement strand
GTTTTTAAAATAGCCAATATCCTCACTGCAGAGCAAAACAAGATTCAAATATTCTTCCAAATACCTCCAGACATGAAAAAGCAATATATTACAAGTCTTTTGTATCCCATAGAAAATTAAATTTGAAGACAATTTTTTTTTTCATCTTAAGATTAATTTTAATAATACATTTTTAGGAACGTATTTCTTTTTATAGTTATGTTATTTGTTATTTATAAACAAATTTTGATAATAATAATAATAATAATAATAATAATAATAATTATTATTATTATTATTATTATTATTTTTTATGAACTTATCGAATTAGTTTATTTGCTTACTAATTATTTTTAACTTTAATAATAATTTTATGATATTTTGTTTTATTTTATTAAATCCTTGGTCAAATATTTAAATCTTATAATTGATTCCGATTCCGTAGCACAAGTAAACCAAATAGATAATTATGATAAATAAATTTTAATTTTGTATTAAACCAAACAGTTACGATATGAGTCAATTTGATTCCGATTCTTGTTGTTGCGACTCGATCCCTGCGAGATGAAGAGATATTTAGTTGGCGATTGAACAAGTGAATAAGCAACCAAATAAATTTTAAGGAGTCGCCACAAATCTTCGTTAAGGTGTGATTGGCCACCTAAAATTTTTAAATTATGGTCTGGTTTTTAAAAGGGTTCGAGAGTTTGGTTATGCTTAAGAAGAAAACCAACTTCACCCAAACGACACCCATTCAAAAAGCAGTAACTTTAATTATATGTTAATATTTTTTGCTTGATTGGAAAAGTTTATTGAAATGGATTTATTTCTCTTATTTGGGTCATTGGGGCTGTTTGGAAAATAGACTTGAACTCAAGGTGATGTCCCAAGCTTCTAAATACCTGTGTTTGTGTACAAGATCAAAACTCACGTAGTTCGATCCAATGGTAGTTTGAAGAACCGAATAAATTACTCGGAGGAATTTAAATTATGTTAAGATCCCTTGCAATTTGTGGGAAAATATCTTTTGGAAACTCATACAATTTCACTCATCATGATTTAAAATTCTCTTTGTAAAATATCAATTCAAGGAGAGAGGTGAAAACGAGGACGTTTTTCTTTTGTATTTTATTATATATTTGATTTGACCAACCAACTGGATAAACCGAATTTAGTGTTTCAATCCAACTAATCAACTGGAGGGATAAGAATAGATGTCTAATTCGGACTTTACAACCAACTGGCAAAATCCTATAATTATCCAAACAAGCTTTCCAACGAACTGATAAAACTTATCATATATTTTTATTTTACTACTGCTACTACTATTGTTGCTACTACTCTTACTATTGCTATTGCTACTGCTACTCCTACTACTATTATTATTTTAGTGTATATATTTTTTTATTGAAGATTTTTCAACCAACTAGAGGGATAAGAATAGCTGTCTAATTCAGACTTTACAACTAATTGGCAAATTCCTATAATTATCCAAACAAGTCTTCCAACGAACTGGTAAGACTTATTATGTATTTTATTTTACTACTACTACTGCTACTATTATTATTATTTTAGTGTATATATTTTTTATCGAAGTTTTTCGACCAACTGGAGAAATCTCGGTTATTATTACTGGTTAATAATTTTATTCCTTTTAAATTTTTATATTTAGATTTATTAATTAGACCTGTAAATTAATGAGCATTTGGTCTACACTCACCTAATTTCAGGCTTAAAAATGAATAAGGAATAAAATCTCACATACAAATTTAGTAATCCATTCAAACCAAACCATAACATTAATCAAGTCCAAACCACGACACGAACTAAACCAAACCATTAAAAATCAAACTAGTAAAAACAAACCTAGAGGTGTTGCCGATTCGCGAACCGTCGGTTCCGGTTCAGGAATCGATGGTTCTAGTTTCTACAATGGTGGAACCGAAACCAAACCGTAGGTTCCACAGTTTGGTCCGATTCCAGTTCGGTTCAGTTTTGATTTCAATTTTAATCGGTTTTGACAGGTTCAATTGCTGGTTTGGTTCCAGTTTGGTTCGCTCTTTTTTTTTGAAAATTTTATTTTTAATCTACTATTTTATCCTGTCAATTTTCTCCGGTTTGTAAATTTTTTTATATTCAATAATTAACTATAGTATCAATAATACATTGTATTTCAAAGATTTTTTTAATAATTTCCAAACAAATTAACTATTCTACTAGTAATTACATCATATAATTTTAAACAAAATAAAAAAAAACTCATTAAATTTATTAGATGTCTTTACTTGTGGCAGAGGAAGATCGTGGTAAGAATGGGGTGGGGGTATTTATAGAGTTGAAAAAAAAAAGATAATAACCGTTAGAACCGTCGGTTCCAACAGTTCAATAACATTCGAATGGGCTGTTCCGATTTCAGTTCGGTTCCAGTTTCAACTGATTTTGATCGGTCCGGTTCAGATTCTAATTTTACATTTCTAAACAAATTGAGTTGGTCAGACCTAGATAAACCAAACAAAACCAATAACACATTTAACAGCAAAGCGGACTGGAGCAGTGATATAATTCAAACCAATCAAACCAACCACCTAAACCAGACCCACAAGTCCAACCAAGTCACAAGCCCATGATTTTTAAAAGCCCACATAAAACTCCATTGCATATGCATGAGCACGAGATTTAGGGTCAGCTCATTTACTCATCAAAATGAAAACACAATTGAAAAAGAAGGTGGCGACAAGAAGAAAGAGTTATTCCATTGGTTCTGATGGCGCGTGGTAGAGGGGACGGTTTTAGGTTTGGGTGGTGAAGAGGGTGACAGTCTTGGGTTTGGTGGTGAAGTGAGGGCTTGAGGTGGCGGAAGAGGCTTTGATTTTGGTCTCAGTTTGGAAGATAGATGTTGTCCCAAAAATCCCCTCTAACGCCCCTCTCTCTAGTGCCATTGTTCTTATGTATAGGTAGCAAAAGAGATCCTTAAGCCAATTTTCTCTGATTTTCTATGATTGTATGTAACAGAGGATGAGATTTCCAGTCGAAGGAAGCAAGTGGTAGCCAACTTATTTAGTGTATATCAGAGCCGCGGTTTCCAAATTCATGCTGTAATGTTTCTCATTGCTTTTTCTTTTTTTTTTGTTAATTAATTGTTTAATTCAAAATGGGGCAATAATAGTTGCCTCCTTTTGTTCGTCTTCTACTAGTAGAAGAAGAACAAAACTTGCCACTAGTGATTAAAGTGACATAGAGCTTGACTCTAGATGTCCACGAAAATTAGCATCAACAATGTAACTCGAAACTCAACTTCAAGAATTACCTTACGAACAAAGCTCGTAATTGGTAATTAAACAACATAGGGCTTGACTCTAGAGGTCAAAGAAAACTAATGACAACAATTTGTAATGAAATGACATAGAGTTGAATTCTAGATGATGAAAATTAATGACAACATAATTTAGAGCTTGAAAGTAAAACAATTCGAGACTTGAACTTGAATATGGATGTAAAAATTCGTTTGAGACTTAATCTTAGAGACGAGAAATCAAAATTTGTTTGAGGCTTGACCTCGGGACATATTCAATGCTTGAAAGTAAAGAAATGAATGCGAAAATGAATGAGGTGTGACTTTAATCAATAAATGATGTAATGAGAATGCGTTTTTTTTTAAAAGGATATCCTTTTCCTTGATTTTTTTTTTAGACAATATTTTTCCTTACTTTTCTTGCCATCTTCTATGTCTCTTCAATCAAGTTTCAAGGTTTTCTCATATTACCCCCTATTCAGATTAAATCTCTTAAATCTACTTGTCTTATCAGATCCTCTTCCTGCTCTCTTGTAAAAAATTGTCTTTGGCATTCATGTGACACATCTTCACATCTTTTCTTTTTTGTTTTAACACTTCACACTAAGAAATGATGCCCTTTACCCTTTTGTTACATTTGATATCTATCACTGCTTTTTCTTTTGATTCAGTTTTCCTTTTCCCTTTCTTTTTTTTGTGTCTTAATTTTTGCCTAGACTACTCTTTATGGTTTTGAAGCTAGCAGATTTTTTCTTTTCATTTTTTAGTATGACTGAACTTGGGTTGGGTGTCAAGTTGCCTACGTATCTTCCTAAGAAGGATCAAGTCATAACTTAGTTCCATTTGACGCTGTGGCAAAAGTTTCTTTTGTTCCAATCATAATTATATGAACTTCAATATTAGATTCTAGTTTAAACTTTGCAGCGAGTGTTGCCAAAGCATTAGCAAGTTGATTCTACTTGTATGGCAAATGTTCAAAGCTTATACTTTCAAATCTTTCTTTTATTGGATATATAAGTTGTTGATATGGTACCAAATTCGTATCACTTGTTTTCCATTTTTTGTTTACTTGATGAATCGCTAATGTTGCATTTCCAAGTACTTTCAAATCCTTAACTCTCATTTCAAGGGTTGCTTACAAACCTATAACACATACCTTGATGGGATGTCAAACGCACTAAAATAATATTAACCTGCTCAGAAATAATAAACGAGTAAAGTGGTGATCATGGTCGATCAACAGAGATTGATAAAGAGTTATTGACTTGCTAGAAATATAAATTAAATAAAGTACAAAATTTATTAAATAAATCAAAATTGCAAGAAACCAAAATTGAAAGTTTGTAATTCAAAAACAGTAAATAGGCAGTAAAGAAAATATAACAGAAATCAATAATAATGAAATCCTAGCCAATGTACTTCTTTGTTCAATCCCTTTAGTTGATTACAGACACGAAAGATAAATATCAAACATTCGAATAAATAGAGTTATAGTTAACGATAACACATTCAATTAAACTATCTTTTTTTACCTATTTGATAGCCCCGGGACGCCCTGCAAACTATTTTTCTAACCACTAGACAACCCTTGGGATGCCCTGCAAGGTTTAATCTATGGCAGTAGTAAGAACCAAAGAGACCCCTATGCTAACCAGTGAAACTGAAAACGCCATGATTCATTTAAACTAAATTATTTAGTTCCATAACATTGAATAATGCCCAAACCACATAAATTTAAGTTATTTGTTACCTAGATTAGGATTAATGTGATGCACTATTAATCCTAAATAACAGTATATTGTTCATTCAATCACACAAATGTCCACATCATGCAATCAACATAAACAATAATAAAAGATCTAAGGCACATAAACTAAATAAATACTCGAAATATTTGATAACAATTAAAATAAAAGTCCCACAACGTTACAGGATTGAATTTCAAAAATACATCGACTATAAAGATGTTTAGTTACACGTAATCAAAGATGAAAGACGAAATTGAGATGAAGAGGTGGCTGCCCAGTTTGTGTGTGAGTGAAGAATGCAAAAGAAGAAGCCGCCAATAATACAAAAGAGTATTTATAGGTGGCTTCCCTAAAAACCTAATCCTAACGTAAATAATAATGATAAAATAATAATAATAATGCAATTATGATTGTTCCAACAGTAAAACTAGGTTAAAAGTTTTCAGCCACTTCCAAAAGGCTCAAATCCCGAGGCCTAATAGTGCAAAATAAGTTAGCCCAGTCAACGCACCTTCTACAACATGGCCATGCCGAAGTGCAGTCGATGCTGAAACACCCCTAAAATAGCTCCAAATCCTTATGTCGCGTCAACATTCCATCTAAATCACCAAAGAAGTCAAAATACATAAAAGCACACGAATAACAGTAACTTACAAGGCAAAATAGACATAAAATGCAAAACGAAACATGCTTGAAATGCAACCAATCAAATCTCCCCACACTTAGCGATGCTTGTCCTCAAGCATTCAATAACTTAAAAGAATTAAGAACCTTAAACCTCAATCACTCTTATTACCCCCACATAGTACAATACTCAAACCAATATGCATCAAAAGTTCAAGAGTAAACACAACCATTGCCAAGACGACCGACAATCTTAAAATATTGTCTCCACAATAGTAATGCCCCCAAAAGAGATAGTCAAATTCACACCCTCACAAGTTTCACTTTATCTCTCAAAGTGTTTAGATGTAAATGTTTATGCTTAATTGTATTCATAGTAAATCTTTCCAAAAGTTGGCATAAAGTCAAGTCGTAACTACTATAAAAATTCAACCAAAATATCGATAAAAAATAATTTTACAACCATGACATTAACATACAAAATAATTTTGGCAATGTATCACATCTAAAAATCTCCCAACTGAGGGTTCAAATGTTAAAAGTCTTGTATAAAATAGGAATGGGTTAAAAACTGGTTTAAAATCAAAGAAAAAGTCAAGGCTCAAAAGGGGTAAACAATGGACATACGTAAAATTGTTGATACTAAAGAAAAAGGATGAAACAAAGAGTTAACAAACAATGCCTTTATCATTTTGGTATCTTAATTAAACAGTGTGGTCTTTGAAATGCACTCTATAACAAATTTCATCAAGGGTCTACTGTGAATGGGTAATCACACATCAAGAAAATCAAGTGTTTATATCTCAAATTCTCACAAAGAGTTGTGTGTGAATCCAACTATGAATTCCTTTTTGACTCTATTATTATGGGCTGTTTAATCTTAAATCTAAGATGCATAGAAATCCAAGTTTCACACCAATGACCAATGGCTATATTGGGGTTTTGGACCTTAAGACTTTTTAAGATTTGAATTATCAAATGTCAAATACAAGCTTACACATAACATACCAAAATTAGACAGTATGTGCATTCAAAACAAAACATAACATGTCATGCATATGGAAAGAAAAATGAAATAAATGTGGTATCGACATGCAGACGCGACATGCTTTTGGATGGTCATGTCGAATTCACATCGAAAGTCAAAACATACAGTAATCAACAAAAACTTCATGTAGAACCATGAAACTATGTAACAACATACATGAAAAATTAAAAAAAAAAATTCAACAAAATGCAGAAACTAACAAAAACTAAAAGATCATATCAAGAAACATAAAAAAACGTGCAAAACACTAAAACCCCCTCTCCACACTTAAAATCCACATTGTCCTCAATGTGTAAAAGACAATATAAAAATTAAAAAGTGAGAAAGGTTGAAGAAATGCTTATCTGGGTTTTGGGTAAAGATAGATTCGATTGTCCAACAAGTTGACGAGGTGTCGTCTTGAAAGGGTGCACCTTGGACTTGCAATGTTGCGGTTTATCTCTGAATGTCCAATTCGCCATTTTCTTTTGGTTCTCCCCACACCTAGTTTTAAATAAAATTTGAATCCTACCTAATTCATACACTGAAACGATACCAAACTTGAAACCAAGTGCAATCAAATCCTCGAAAAATTACAAGTCAAAGGATGAAGGCACAAAATTTTGCTGGATTAATCAAATAACAAAAAAATAATAATAAAAACCTTGGGTTGCTTCCCAAGAAGCGCTTCTTTTACATCTTCTTAGTTGGACTTAGTTGGATCTTTATCCTTTCTCATCGTTCAACATATAAATTGTTGCACCTTGAGCTTTCTTCTTTTGTGTCAACTCCTTGTGAATCATGGTGAAATTGGTCTTTAGAACATACACCCAACGCTCCCTTTTTGTTCTCTTTTTCTTGGTGCAAATTTTTTTCCAAAACCTAACAGACTTGGGCTTATGCTTGACTATATCAACTAAAGAAATATTTACCTTTGGAGCTGCTTTTGTCGACTTCTTGCTCATGGCATGGCTATGACATAACACAATCGCCTTTTGAAGTACTTTCAGTTCCTTATTTTTTTCACCCTTATTGCACTAACATCCTACAAATGATCACCATGCAATTCCAAAACTTTTTTTTTTATCAATGGGTTAGCACAATTAATAGAAAAAACAGAGGAAAATTATTAGGATGCTTTATGGCATCGTTGATACTTCGATCCTAGCACCATCGAACTCTATGGACAAAATCCCTTCATGTACATTTATCATTGTGCGTGTTGTTTTAAGGAATGGTCTTTCTAAGAGCAACATTCTTGAATTGAGAGTACCATCATCCTCCATATCTAGCACATAAAAATCTGCAGGAAAAACTAAATCGATGACCTGCACCAAAACATCTTCTTGAACACCTTCAAGAAATACACTAGAACGGTTAGCCAAGGTTAGTAATATACTATTCTATTTCAAAGGTCCAAGATTTAATGTAAAATAAATAGATAAATGCATTAAATTAATATATGCACCTAAATCACACATAGCCTTTTCAATTCGTGCATTGACTATCTTACAAGAAATAGTAAACATGTCTAGGTTCTTGTCTTGATAGGCATATTTTTCTGAAGCACTGTAGAGACCATCTCTCCCATATGAACTCGTTCATTGCCTTTTAACTGGTTCATACCTGTGCACAAATCTTTCAGAAACTTATAATATCCAGGAACCTGCTTAATTGTTGTAACCAGAGGTATGTTGATCTCAACCTTCTTCAATATTTCTAGCAATTCTTGATCATTTAAGAATTTCTTTTTCTTTCCCAATCTGTGTGAACAAGGTGGCTTTTCTAGATTAACAACCACTGGTACATCTCTGGAACTTTTTGGAGCTATTATTTCTGTCGTAGTAGTTACGGTATGGTCATGTCGAAGTGATGTCACATTTTCTACACTTGGGATTTCCTTTCCACTTCGAAGCTTGATGGCACTAACAGTCTGTCTTAGGTTGATCTCGGGTTGGGAGGGCAACTTTCCTTGAGTTTCAATCTTGTTGACAGAGATAGTTAACTTGCTAAGTTGATCGTTCAGCTCTGAAATACTCGACTCTGTTGAAACAACCAATGATCTCACAATTTCTTCCAAGCTTTGCAACCTACCAGTCCTTGGCATATACTACTGCTGAGAAGAATTTTGACCCCAATTGTTGCTATTTCCATACCTCAAATTTGGATGGCCCTCCATCTTGGGTTGTATGTGTTGGAGAATGGATTATATCTCTAGTTCGATTGTCCTTCAAAATTATTGACAGCATTAACTTGGGCCCAAGAATCATCATCTTACAGCGAGCGACATGAATCAGTATGATGTCTTTATGGACCACATATCCTACACACTTGTGCTTTCTGAACTGATTATCATTGACTAACATCTAGCTTGTTCATAGGCAATGGTTTGATGCAATAAAGTGGTCATTTCATTAAGTCTTGAATTAGTAGATTTAATGCTTACCTCATTAACATGTCTAGTAATGGATTCGGGTTTAGAACTGAATTGCTGTGAGTTTGCATCCATGACTAAAATTAACTCTCGAATCTCCCTAGGTGTTTTACTAATGATCGCCCCACCATTTGCTGCATCTAACATCTTGTGTTCCAAAGGAAGAAGACCATCATCGAAATATTAAATTAACAGTTGGTCAGAAATACCATGTTGATGGTAACTAGCACAAAGCCTCTTAAATCTCTCCCAGTATTCATATAAATTTTCAGTGTCTCTCTGTTTGATACTGCAAATCTCTCTTCTTAAATTCGCAACTCTGGAGACATGAAAGAACCTCTCTAAGAATAATTGAACCATGTCAGCCCATGTATCAATAGAACCTAGAAGCAAATAGAAGGACCATTCTTTAGCCTGATCCGCTAATGAGAAGGGAAAAGCTCTCAATTTAATATGATCTTCTAGAATGCTCTAAGGAATAAAATTGGAGCAAACAATATGGAAGTCTTTGAGGTGCTTATTAGGATCCTCATTCTCCACACCATGGAACCTCGGTAAGAGTTGTATCAAATTGGATTTCAACTCAAATGGTGTACCCAAAGATTGATATTGAATGCATAATAGTTGTTGAGCAATTGGTGGAGCAGCTAAATCTCTTATAGTCTATTCAAACAGAGCTACAACATGAGCAACATGTGGTATAATGGGTTTGAATTTGTTGTTGTTATTGTTGTCATCCATTTCTGTTTCAATTCCTGAATCAATTTCAGCAACAACAACGATATTAGTAGGTTCAAGTAGTTAAGTCGCAGAACTGGATAAGCTCTGCGTAATTTAGCTTCTTTTCTCAATTGTTTAGCAATCTTCTCTATCTCAGGATCGTACAAAAGACTATCTACAGACAAAGAAGAATGCATACAATAAAGAGAAAAGATCAGTAGTAAAAACAAATAAATAAAATCTAGACACCGATCCCCAGCAACGACGTCAAATTTGATGGGGTGTCAAACCCACCAAAATAATATTAACCTGCTCAGAAACAATAAACAAGTAAAGTAGTGAGCAAGGTCGATCCACAGAGATCAGTAGAGAGTTGTTTACTTCCTAGAAACAAAAATTAAATAAAATGCAGAATTTATAAAAGAATTTGAAATTGCAAGAAACCAAAATTGAAAGTTCGTAACTCGAAAACAATAAATAAGCAATAAAGAAAATATAACAGAAATCAATAATAATGAAATCCTAGCCAAGACACTTCTCCGTTCAATCCTTTCAATTGATCACAGATACGAAAAATAAATATCAACATTCGAATTGATAGAGTTATAGTTAACGGTGATGCACTCAATTAACCAATCTCTCTTTACCTATTCGATAATCCCGGGATGCCTTGCAAACTATTTTCCTAACCATTAGACAACCCCCAAGATGCCAAAGGTTTAATCTATGACAGCTGTAAGAACCAAAGAGACCCTATCCTAACTAGTGAAACCAATAATGCTGTGATTCATTTAAACCATATTATTCAATTCCATAACATTGAACAATGCCCAAACCACATAAATTCAAGTTATTTGTCACCTAGATTAGGATTAATGTGACACACTATCAATTCTAAATAACAGTATATTGTTCATTCAATCACACAACTGGTCACATCATGCAATCAACATAAACAATAATAAAAGAATTAAGGTACAAAAACTAAATAAATACTCAAAATATTTGATAACAATTAAAATAAAAGTCTCACAACGTTATAGGATTGAACTTCGAAAATACCTCGACTAGAAAGATGTTTAGTTACACATAATCACAGATGAAAGCCGAAATTGAAAGGAAGAGGTGGTTGCCTAGTTTGTGTGTGAGTGAAGAATGTAGAAGAAGAAGCTGCCAATAATAGAAAAGAGTATTTATAGGTGGCTTCCCTAAAAATCTAATCCTAATGTAAATAATAATGATAAAATAATAATAATAATAATAATAATAATAATAATAATAATAATAATGTAATTATGATTGTTTCAGCAGTAAAACTAGGTTAGAAGTCTTCATCCAAGTCCAAAATGCTCAAATCTCGAGGCCCAATAGTGCCAACACGAGGCCTGAAGCAAAATAAGCCAGCCCAATCAACACGCCCTATATAGCATGTCCATGCTGAAATGCTGTCGACACTTAAATGCCCTAAAATAGCTCTAAATCCTTATGTTGCGCTAACATTCCACCTAAATCACCAAAGAAGTTAAAATACTTAAAAACACATGAATAACAGTAACCTACAATGCAAAATAGACATAAAATACAACACGAAACATGCATGAAATGCAACCTATCATGCCTCATATTCAGCAACATTGTTTGTGCATGGAAAACAAAGTCTTGCAGTGAGAGGATATAATTTTTCCTCCCGAGAAATTAATATCACCCCCATTCCATGTCCTAAGGCATTTGAAGTTCCATCAAAGAAACACTGCCCATTTTTCTTCTAAACGTTAGTGTATCCTCATATGACCATGCAAAAACATCTACATATTCATTTAGTAATGTCATTAATCTTTCTTTCCCTTTTTTTTTTTGCCAGAGCCAATTTAGTGCCTATTTTCATCTCTTTCCTTTTTTTATCGCCCATATTAATAATTTCAATCTTTTGCCTTCTAGGGTCAATTTTTCTTGATTCCCCCACCATGATTTTCAACATTTTCAATGTATCTTCATAGTCTTCATTAATTTCACTTTTGTTTTTCTAGTTATGTTAATAGGGTTCTCAAAGTCAAGTTCTAAATTTTCATATATTTCACAATCAGACTTTTCATCCATAGATCTGGAAGAACAACCAAAGGAAAAGCAAATAAAATAGGAATAGGAAATAATAAAGAGGGAAAAAAGTAAGAGAATGGATGTGAATAAATGTATTATTTTGATTTATTGGAAACAAAAAGACAAGATATGCCCATTATTTAAAGTTTAAGTAATAGCCTTGGGCAGAGCCAATAAATGATACAAATGTTGCATTATTTTGGAATAATCTTAGGTAACTTAAAAGCTTCCCAATTACTTAAACCTCCTTTTGACTAGTATGGAAAACCTAAAGAATTTTCTGACTGCAGCTCTTCTGTGTCCATTACGTTAACGGAGAGGTAATCAAAATATTTTCCCAATTGCTCTAGTTCACCCTTAAGAGCACTCACAATTTCATTTCCATGATATGGCAACGGGTTTCCATTGAAATTTGGCTTTGCTGGAGATTGGCTAAAATTTAACCATTTGGCATCTCTTAAGTCTTGAACCTTGTATTTTAATGCAATGCAATTCTCGGTAGCGTGCCCTATAGCAACTGCATGATAATCACACTAGGCATTTGGGTTAACATCTAGGATAAGGAGCTTTTAAGGGCTCTATGGGTATTGGTACGAGTTAATAATTTTCAATTAATTTTGGGAGAAGTTCAGTAGGGGACATTGGTATAGGCTTAATGGTTTTTGAATCATTTTGTGTACCTCTTCTACTAGGAAAGGAACTCATGGGTTATGCATCAATTGGTTTAGAAAATGATGATGTTGGAGGTTTGTTTGGTTGGTAATTTGGCCTTGGGGTAGGATAGTATGGGCGAGGTCTTTGAGACGCATTATTTACTTAGGGGTAAATTGGCTGGTAAGAATTGTATGGTGAATAAGGATGTGTGGGAGATTGTTGATGACAACTAGGGCGATAATTATTATATGACCCTGTGTTCATAGCTTGAAACTCTCCCTCTTTCTTTTTCCCAAAATTCTTTTTTGCTTTCAACAGATGAATCATCGATTCTTTCGCCAGCAATGACCAAATGTGAAAAGCTCCCAAAAGAGTGACTAATCAATTTCTCAAAGTATGGTGCTTTGAGGGTGCTGATGAAAAGAGTTTCTAGTCCATTCTCCAAAAGAGGAGGTTGAACATGCGCTGCCAGATCCCGCCATTGATGAGCATAGTCCTTAAAAGTTTCATTACTCCTTTTTTCCATAGCTTGAAGGTCAATTCTGTTGGGTGCCATTTCCATGAGGTACTTGTAATGGTTAAGAAAAGCCCATGTCGGTTATTTCCACCTATGAATCCTTGACCAATCCAATTTCACATACCGTGTCACCGCATTTCTTGTCAAGCTATCCTGAAAGAAATGTATTAACAACTTATCATCATGAATGTATGCGACCATTTTTCTAACATGCATACCCAAGTGATTGGCTATGTATGTTATTTTGAACTTAAGCGGGATCACCACATCAGTTCGTAAACAAATATATGAAGTATTAACTGCACCATATGCATCAATGCCTTCAATTCCTCTTAATATTTCCTCTAAACTTTCTAACTTTTGTTTTGCTCCTACTTTCTCTGTTGATTTTAAGATGCTTTTCTTTTTTGTTTCATCTGAATTAGGTATTATGACAGGATTTTTCTCATTTTCACCCATATTTGTGAAGTGGCGTGTAGGAATTGTGCCAGTAGGGTAACTTTCTGGGGGTATAGTGGCTCCTTTGCTTGCCCTTCTTAAGTATGGGAACTATTACCCGCTGGTTGTGGGTAATGAGCTATAGTAAATCCAGTGGAAATTGAGGGTCTTTTATGAATGGATCTCCTTCAACCATATTCCCAATCTTAATAAATTGCATGACTTGTGCCATTTGTTTATTCATCTTTTGCATAACTTTGGTAACTGTTTGCATTTCCTCCATTTTTTCTGACAATTCACTAATCTGATCTTCCATCATTCTAGTCTTTCCGTGAGTATTGTGTATGTGTTTAACCGGAGGGGCAGTGTGCCTCCGTCCGTGTCTTGGGAAGAATGGTCGTGTCTTGCTTGCAACATGCATCTGGGCATCACACGGGCAGAGACACACCCTTGTCTCTGCCCGTGTCTTGAAAAAATTGCACGAAGGATGCCCAAAACGCTGTCGTTTCGATTGGTTTTATCTATATATTGCACCTTCGTCACTCCTTCGGCCACACTTACATTTCTTCTCCATTTTTCACACAAAATTCATCCCAAATCACTCTTTTTTGCTCTTCATCCGCCCTCTTTGCAATCTTAAGGTAAGATTTTCAATTTTGCTTGGTTTATTTCCTATTTTTGGTGTTGCATTTTCTTGATTCATGAGAGGTCATGTGGATGACGGTTTTGGAGTTATGGTTTCGATTTCTTGTTGATTTGGATGTAATGTGGAGCTATGGGTGATGGATTATAGGCTAGAAATGCATGAACTAAGTTGTTTGGAATGAATTATAGTGATTCTTGAAATGGGTTTGGGTAAATCCAAGTTTATGGGATATTTTGGGTGGTTTGGAGTTATTTGGTGTAATTCTTGGAGGTTTTGAAAGGGCTTTTGATAGAACTATGCTTATGGGTCTTAGAAATGCACCCATTAAAAGTGTACCGTTGAGGGTTACGGTTTGTAATGGGTTTTTGGTAGAAATTGATAAATTTTGTGTTGTTTGAGGCAAATGGGTGTTTGATTTGTGTTCTAGAGGAAGCTAGGACGTGAATGGTATGGCCAGAACTGATTGAAATCGAGAGGATCGAAAGTTTGACTAAATGATAATTTGCCATAGAGGACTAGAAGTGATCTTTTGTATTTAGGGGTCAAATTATAATTTTGTGTATATTTGGAGATTTATTTGGGCATATTTGAATATTTTCAGGTCTCAATAATAATTTTAGAGTTTTCGGATTAATTATGAAATTATTTATTTTGGGGACCGATTGATAATTTTCTAAAGCTTGGAGTTCAAAGTATAATTTCACATCGATGTGTAATTTTGGGGGACATATATTATACTTTGGTTAGAAATAGATTTTTGGGTTTTGTGTGAGCGTGTGAGTGCATATGTATGTGCACGCATTGCGGTACAGCCACAGTACTAGTCTCTCGTTCACTTTCTTTATGATATCTCTGTTTCAGCTTCTTGTTCCTGTTAGCGTGATCAGCCGCTCGACAGTGGTGTCTGATTGCTTTTGCTAGAACATCTAGGTAAATGGATGATAGTTTCAGACACATAAACTGTGTCTCGAAACTATATTTGTTTTTGTTGTGTTTGACACATATTCCAAAATTAGACTAATCAAAGGTTTGGCTAAATACAGAATCTAATTATGTATTTTAATAATCAACATCTGTTTTTGAAATATATATATATATATATTCTCTCTATTTTTTTATTCTGATTTACATGCTTTATTTATGTATACTATATTATTAAGGATTTTGCATTTGATATGGAGCGCCTATGCTACAGGGTACTTGATATTTGGTATACCAATGCTTTGATATGGCTCAGCTACCAGGGATGTCAGTAGCCATGTGTCCTGGCCCGACATATGATTTGTTTCTAATTAGTGGCAAAGTCCACGTTTATTATACAACTTGATGGGGTGGCACAAACCACACCATGGTTATATTTGGTGCCATATTGCGTATACTCTGTTTTTGACTCTAAGACTTTTGATATTACCTATATTATGTTTTTGACTTTGGTATTAATAGTATCATTTTGCTTGAGTGCATGTGTTTGCTTTGTTTGCAAATGTTTCTTTGAAACTTTACTATGTATGTAATGTGTATATATATATATACCTCCTTAAACCTGTTTGTGGTATTTTTGAATTGTTTTTAAAATAGTTTTTGTGAGGCACGTATGAGACAGTCTGAAATGTTGTCTCTCACTGGGTTACGACCCCTTTTCTTTTATTTGATTATCATGTTTCTATCTTACAGGTTGACTTTTGATTCAGCAACCGTCTGACATCTCAGCTCAGTAAGGCATTTTTTTATTGGTTAGTGATGCCCTTTTGGCTCGGTTACTCCTTTTGTTTTAAAGCTTCGCATTGAGATGCTGTTGCGTTACTGAGATTACATTTGTCTTTTGGATTTCTCTGATTTACATTTCATATACTTTGTATTTGATTTCACTTACCTTATATTTTGTTATACTCGTATATTTATATTTTATATATACTTATATGATTTCTTATAAATGGTTTTATATGGAAACGTTTTGATAAATGAATAATTGGGAAGAATTTTTTATTCTTTAAGGCTTGTGATAGATGGGCTAGGCTCCCTTAGACGGTCTGCCTCATATGCTGGTCATGGTTTGAAAATGGTTCATGACAAAGGTGGTATCAAAGCGTTAGGTTTCGTAAGTCTGGGGTCAGTGTATAGAG
>CAODLS013354496.1:0-15244 GCA_948243855.1 Flueggea neowawraea | reverse complement strand
TTTTTCCATTTTAGTTTTTTGGTTTAGTTTAGTGATGTTTGCTGCATTTTACTTTGTTCTTCTTCCTTGGCAATGTGTAACTTGTTTTAAAACTTCAAAAATATGATATATATGGTATGCTGATGTGTGCTTTAATTACTACGGGCTGTGATACAAATCAAGCTCCAGCAGCAATCTTGCATGTTGTCATAATTGATTTAGACGAGGAAGACAATGCAGATATTAGGCCGATTTTTCCCTTAAAAGAAAACGGAAGTCATATGCCATCTTATCCCTTCCAAGAGTTTGTCTTGGTGAAGTCTGCTGGACAACCAGTAAGATCTGTTGCTCTTTTCATGTGTTGCTATACTCTATGGTATCTTCACAAGAACCACAGGGCATCAAAATATTTTTATTTTTGTTTATTACAGATTCTTTATTGCATAGATTTGGGGGAGCCCTTTGATATTTTAACTATTGCACATAAAAAATTTGGATATAACAAAACATGATATTTACCAGGAATAGGATATTTACCAGGACTAGAATCACACATTACTTTGTACGGTTTTGAGTACCATTTTGTTATGAAGAAGAGAATGTTTACTATAGGGGAAGAAGTAAAAGCGAGAACTAGTTTTTACAATGGTGAGCTTGGAAGATAACTTGTAGATGTTGCATAATTAAGTTGTTGCAGATTTGAAACTTTTGTTCTTTTTACATGATTATGCTTCTATTTAGTTTTTAAAACAAATCAGATCATTATATGTTGAATGAAATTCATCTTTTAGAATCTTGTAATCAATCTGCTTCTTGCTCTTATTCTTTTCTCTTTCTCAATGCAAGTTTATTGTTGTTTTTGCGTCCGTTACTGCTTCAGAGGAACCATAAGCTCTTTTAAAATGGAAAGCCAGTCTTGATAACCAAAGCCAATTTGTATTGTCTTCATGGAGATCTGGAGGGAGCCCTTGTAAGTGGGTTGGAATTTATTGCAACAAGGTTTGAAGTGTTACCAATAAGCCTCGGAAATTCTAGTCTGAAAGGGGTATGCTTCACAGCCTTAGCTTCTCATCCTTTTCCAAATCTTGTCCATCTTGACCTTCATCACAACTCATTCTATGGGAGCATTCCTTCAAAGATTTGTAATCTTTCCAAATTGGAATACCTTAACTTATCCTACAACTACATTTCCAGAAACATTCCATATAAAATAGGCTCCCTCACAAGTCCAGGAGCATTGTCATTTTCTCATAATTTCATCAATGGTTCTATCCCCTCAGAGATTGGAAATCTCTCCAAATCCACCGTCATTCACTTGTTTGATAATGATATTTCTGGAAAAATTCCATATGAAATGAGTTATTTAACGAGTCTTAAGGAATTAGTCTTGCGAAATAACTCTATCAGTGGCTCTATACCTTTTGAATTTGGAATGATGAGATCTCTTAATGCACTTGATTTGTCAAACAACCATCTTAGGGGAGTCATTCCTGCAACAATAGGAAATTTGAGCAATTTGCAACATCTTTACATCTCGTTGATTTTGTTTTGGCAGATAATTTTTTCTCTGGTAAAATCGCAAATTCAATTGGAAACTTGACAAAAACTGTCCATTTTATATCTTTATCAAAATCAACTCTTAGGTTCCATACCTCAAGAACTTGGGATGATGATATCGTTGAACATAATTGACGTGTCTTTCAATCACCTCATGAATTGATTCCTGCTTCAATTGGAAACTTGACAAAACTGTCCATTTTATATATTTATAAAAATAAACTCTCAGGTCCCATACCTTCTGAAATTGGAATGCTGAAATCTCTTAGTGAACTTATTTTGTCAAGAAACAATCTTAGTGGTGTCATCCCTACAACAATAGGAAATTTGAGCAATTTGCAAAAACTTAGCCTTTATGGCAATGTAATAACCGATTTAATACCTCAAGAACTTGGGATGATGATATCTCTAAACATCATCGACATGTCTTTCAATCGACTCACTGGAGTTATCCCTACTTTAATAGAAAATTTGACATCTCTATTTGCAATGAACTTGTCATTCAATCGACTCAGTGGAGTGATTTCTGCTTCAATAGGAAACTTGACATCTCTATTTGCAATGAACTTGTCATTCAATCGACTCAGTGGAGTGATTTCTGCTTCAATAGGAAACTTGACATCTCTATTTGCAATCAACTTGTCATTCAATCGACTCAGTGGAGTGATTCCTGCTTCAATAGGAAACTTGAAAGCTTTATCCGATCTTTACCTTGCCAAAATCAACTTAGCGGAGTGATTACTGCTTCAATAGGAAGCTTGACAGCTTTATCCGACCTTTATCTTGGTGACAATCAACTCAGCGGAGTGATTCCTGCTTTAATAGGAAACTTGAAAGCCTTATCCAATCTTTATCTTGGTGACAATCAACTCAATGAAGTGATTCCTGCTTCAATAGGAAACTTGGCAGCTTTATCCAATCTTTACCTTGCCAACAATCAACTCAGTGGAGCGATTCCTGCTTCAATAGGAAACTTGATGGCCTTGTCAATCTTGACCTTGGTAACAATCAACTCAGTGGAGCGATTCCTACTTCAATAGGAAACTTGATGGCTTTATCCAATCTTTACCTTGCCAACAATCAACTCAATGGAGTGATTCCTGCTTCAATAACAAGCTTGACAGCTTTAACCAATCTTTACCTTGTCAATAATCAACTCAGTGGAGTGATTCCTGCTTCATTTGTGAACTTGTAAGCTCTGTCAATTCTACACCTTGAAAACAACTCATTTTTGGGAACCTTGCCAGCAACCATTAGCAACCTTACATCTTTCCAAGTGTATTCTAACAAATTTTCTGGCCCTCTACCTCAACATATATGCCTCAGTGGATCACTTCAATTTTTGTCTACTTACAATAATTATCTTACTGGACATATTCTCAAAAGCTTGAGAAATTGCAATAGCCTACTGAGGTTGAGGCTTGCGGGGAACCGACTCTCAAGAAACATTTCTCAACTTTCGGGCATATTTCCACACTTGAATTTTGTTGATTTAAGTCATAACAAATTCTATGGGGAGCTTTCGTGGCAATGGGAAAGTTTCAAGAACTTGTCGACATTAAAAATCTCGAACAACAATATATATGGCGAAATACCCTCCGAACTTGGAAAAGCAACTCGGTTGCAGTCACTTAACCTCTCTTCAAATAATATGATGGGCGGAATTTCGCGTGAGCTAGAGAAGTTAAAGTTGGTGGAGCTTGTCCTTGACAATAATCAACTTTCAAGTCCAATTCCTCAGGAAATAGGAGCCCAAACTGAACTTAAACATCTTAACTTGGTAGCAAATAATCTGAGTGGATTCATTCGTAAAGAGCTTGGGTTATGTTGGAAGTTGTTGCACTTGAATCTAAGCAGGAATAACTTTACAAAAAGTATTCCTTTAGATATCGGCAAGTTTTTTTTTTGCAGTCCCTGGATCTCAGTTATAATCAACTTATAAAACAGATACCGGGTGATCTTTGAGGGTTACTGAGGCTAGAGACACTAAACCTATCTCACAATATGTTATCTGGTTCAATTCCAACAAGTTTCAATGATTTGTCAGGCTTGATGGAGGTAGACATATCCTACAATGAGTTACATGGTCCAATTCTCAACCTCAAAGCATTTCGTCAGGCACCATTTGAGGCACTTCGAAACAACTCAGGTCTCTGCGGAAATGCCTCTGATCTACATGCTTGTTTCTCTCCTTCAATCAACAACAAGATAAAGACAAAAGGCACCAAAGGGATCGATACGATCATTCCGTCTGTCATAGGTAGTCTACTCTTTCTACTTTTCATCTTGGCAGGGATCGCCTTGATATTTTGTCACCGTTTACAAAGCTGTGCTGCCAACAGGTCAGGTGGTTGCTGTGAAGAAACTTCACCAGTGACAGGACAGAGAAATGAACAATTTGATGGCATTCGAAGCTGAAATTCACACTCTGACAAACATTTGGCACCGGAACATTGTGAAGTTACACGGCTTCTGTGCACACAGAAGACACTCACTTTTGGTCTACGAGTTCATGGAAAGAGGAAGCTTAAGAACGATATTAAGCAGCGAGGAAGACCCGAACACGTTTAATTGGAAGAAGAGGATAAATGTGATTAAAGGAATGGCTAACGCATTGTCTTGCATTCACCACGATTGCTCTCCTCCAATAATTCACAGAGACATTTCGAGCAATAATGTTCTTTTGGATTCGGAGTATGAAGCTCACATCCCTGATTTTGGCACAACAAGACTCATAATTCCCGATTCCTCCAGCTGGACCTCTTTTGTTGGTACCATTGGATACACTGCTCCAGGTGCATAACTAGCCTGTGATTTTCCATATATCGCGATGATCATGAAAGCAAGATATGATTTTTGTTTTCTGCGAATCAGAAAAGCATGCTCTCATTTTTTTTTCTTTCCTTAAATTTATCTACAGAGCTTGCGTACTCAATGAAGGTAGATGAAAAATGCGACGTCTACAGCTTTGGAGTTGTAGCACTGGAAGTACTGATGGGCAAGCATCCAGGCGAACTCATATAAGTTCTTTCTTCATGTTGAATTGAATTGATTTTTCTTGAAGAAGAGTTAAAGTCCCTTGAATGTTATGTTTGGGCAAAATGAGTTAGAGATGGATTGATGAAGATTGGAGGCGTTTTGAGTCAAGTTTGATAGTACACAGACGTGTACAAACCGTGTCCTGAGGATCCAAGCCGTGTTATTGTCCATGTCATGCACTGGAATGAAAATGGACGAAGTCTGACAGGACACGGCCTATCCCACGGCCGTGTCCTTACCCGTGTAAATCCACTCTCTTGTCACATAATTACACGGACACGGGATTTGTCCGTGTAATTCAAGCCACGACGGTGTCTTATCGTATATGCCCGTGTCTTTATTCTGGATGCCACTTTGGCGAGAATTAGGGCTTGGGTTGATTATTTTGCCTAGTAAACATTGTATACATATAAATAGATTGCTTACGAAACTCTTGTAACCTTTTGGTCGACTTTCATTGTGAATAATAGAATTGCTCACTCTCTCTGCTCGTGGACATAGATCACATTGATCGAACCACGTAAATCCTATGTTGTTCTTGTGTATGATTGTTTTCTCTCCATTATTCTGTGTTTCTATTGCTTAATTTCCTAACAAGTGGTATCAGAGCCCACAAACACTTGGGTTCAGATATGCAGAAAGAAGACGTCTTCACAGAAATTTGAAGTTGAGAAATTCAATGGGTCGAATGATTTCACCTTGTGAAAGCTAAAGATGAAGGCATTTCTAGTTTAGCAGAAGTGTACAGTGGCAATAGAAGGGGAAGAGAAATTACATGTAGGATTGACAGTAGCAGAGAAGGAAGAAGTTGTGTTTAGGGCACATAGTGCAATTCTATTTAGTCTGGCAGATGAAGTTCTGAGGAAAGTAGTAGATGAAACTACTGCAGTTGGTTTGTGGAAGAAGCTTGAAAACAAGTACCAAAAAAAGTCACTGACCAACATACTTTATCAGAAAAGGCGATTACATACCTTGAAGATGCTAGAAAGTATGCAGGTAAGGGATCACCTTGACAACTTTAACAAAATTATTTTAGACTTGAATGGAGTTGGTGTTAAAGTTGAGGAAAAGGATCAAGCCATGATTTTGTTGTGTTTTTTTACCTAGCTCTTATGAAAATTTTGTAGATACTATGATGTATAGTAGGGATAGTATCTCGATAAATAATGTTAAGAATGTTTTACAGTCTAAAGAATTGGAGAAATTAGTTTCTGGTTCTGGGGAAGGCAATGTGGAGACTAGGTTAACTGTGAGTAGGGGCAGGAGCATGGAACAAAATGGTGGAGTTCGTAGTAAGTCGCGTTCAAAATCAAAGGCTGCATTAAGATGCATTCACTGTAAAGAGAATGGGCACTTTAGAAAGAACTGTCTACAAAGGAAGAAGGAAATTGTACAGTGGTCAAATGGGAATGCGCAGGTTGTAGTAGCTCAAAAAGATTCTGAAAACTAGAATAGTTCTGACGAGGGAGAAGGAGAAGATGTTTTAACTGTTAGTACAACTAGTTCTGTAGAATATTGGATCTTAGATATTGGTGCTTCTTATCACATGGCTTATTCACGAGATCTGTTCACTATTTTTAAAGAGTGGAATGGAAGTGTAAGGTTGGGAGATGATGGGGAACTGAGTCTCAAAGGTAGTGGTTCTGTGTAGATTAGAATGTATGACGGATTGGTTAGGACATTGAATGCTTGGTATGTCCCTGAACTGCGAAAGAATTTGATCTCTGTAGGTACACTAGATAAAAATGGGTACACATTGTCTAGAAGTGGTGGAGTTCTTAGGGTGTCAAAAGGAGCTCTTATGGTGATGAAAGACAGATTACAACATAGGATTTATACATTGATGGGTAGTTCAGTGTTGGGAATGGTGGCAGTGTCGAGCTCCATGGCTATTGATTCTAGAGAGAAGAAAGATAATTGTACTGAGTTGTGGCATCGTATATTAGGCCATATGAGTGAGAAGGGACTTTCTGTTTTGAGTAAGAAAGAGCTTTTAGGAGGTGCTGAGACCGGGAAGCTAAAGTTCTGTAAGACTTATGCTATGGGTAAACAACGTAGGGTGAACTTCAGTATGGGTAGTCACACTACTAATGGGATCCTTGAATACATTCACTCTGATTTATGGGGTCCTTCTCCGGTGGAGTCTAATAGAGGATGCATGTACTATGTTACATTTATTAATGACTTCTCAAGAAAGATGTGGGTTTATTTTCTGAAATCTAAGGATGAAGTGTTTGGAAAGTTCAATGAGTGGAAGTCTATAGTGGAGAAAAGGACCGGAAAAGTCGTCAACACATTCAGAACAGATAATGGGTTGGAATTCTGTAATAAGAATTTCGACGAGTTCTGCAGGAAAGAAGGTATTGTGAGGCACCGTACTGTACGACATACACCGCAACAGAATGGAGTTGCAGAATAGATGAACCAAACACTTGTACAGCGTGCTAGATGTATAAGGATAGACGTTGGGTTGTCAAAGAAGTTCTAGGCTGAAGCAGTTAACATTGCTGCTTATCTGCTAAATAGATCGTCATCGACTGCAATTGATTTTAAGACTCCTCAAGAGTTATGGTCCAGTAAGCCCTCTAATTATTCTGGCTTGAAAATATTTGGTTGTCCTGCACATGCTCATATTAGTGATGGCAAGCTGGAGCCTAGGGCAATGAAATGCATATTTTTAGGGTAATCAACTGGGTTGAAAGGTTATCGTCTGTGGTGTACTGAAGATAGAATCCCAAAATTTATTAGTAGCAGAGATGTGACCTTTGATGAATCTGTAATGTTTGGCCAGAGGAAGTAGTTTGGTGATCTTGCAGGTACTAGTAAAACTGATCTGAGTGCTAACCAAAAGGTGGAGTTTGAAGTTGATGCTCCAATGGAAAATGGTGTGGATGACACACCTGAAGAACAGCCCGTGATTGACCAGAATGATTCACATAGTATAGCAACGCGTAGACCGATAAGGGAAATTTGGAGACCTATGAGGTATGTGGATTGTGTTAGTGCTAATATCACTAATCCTGTTGCTTTTGCTTTAGCAGTGGCTGAAGAGATAGGAAGGGAGGAACCAAGGTCGTACAAGGAGGCGATGGAGAGTAAAGATTCGAGAAAATGGCTTAGTTCCATGGATGAAGAGATTGCATCATTGAGAAAGAATCAAACTTGGGAGCTTGTGCCTTTTCCTGAAGGAGTGAAACCTGTTGATTGTAAATGGCTTTTCAGAATAAAGGATGGGATTTCAGAGGATGAACCACCTAAGTACAAATCAAGGCTTGTGGCAAAGGATTTTTCACAAAAGGATTGACTACAATAAAGTGTTCTCACCTGTTGTGAAGCATAAATCTATTCGGGTCCTCTTAGCCTTGGTAAGCGTTTTTAACTTGGAGGTTGATCAACTTGATGTTAAAAAGCTTTTTTGCATGGGAATCTAGAGGAGGAAATCTATATGAAAAAAACTGAAGGATTTGTTGATTCTGAAAAACATGATCATGTGTCTTTGTTGAAGAAATCCTTGTATGGGTTGAAGCAGTCACTTAGGCAGTGGTAAAAGAGGTTTGATGCATTCATGATTTCTCATGAGTTTATGCAAAATCAGTATGATAGTTGTGTTTACTTTAAAACATTGTCTGACGGTTCGTTTATATGTCTGTTGCTATATGTGGATGACATGTTGATTGCAGCTAAGAACCGAACCGAAATTAACAAACTGAAATAGTTGTTGAGTAGTGAGTTTGAGATGAAGGATTTGGGTGCAGCTAAGAAAATCTTGGGGATGGAGATTTGGAGAGACAGAGATGTAGGCTTGTTGTATGTCTCACAACAGAAATACATTGAGAAGTTACTGCATGCTTTCCATGTGGATCACTCTAAACCAGTGAGTACTCCATTGGCTCAACATTTTAAATTTGATCATAGTGCATTGCCTAGCACTGATTAGGAGGTGGAGTACAAGAAGAGTGTGCCTTACTCTAGTGTGGTTGGTAGTTTAATGTATCATATGGCGTGCACTAGACCAGATCTTGCTTTTATTGTTAGTGTTGTAAGCAGATTTATGAGTAATCCTGGCAAAGCTAACTGGGAAGCAAATGGATTATGTGATACTTGAAAGGTTCGAGTAGTGTATGCTTGATGTATGGGAATGGTAATGTATCTAGTGGATTGGTTGGATTTACTGATTCTGATCATGGAGGAGATCTCATGAAGAGAAGATCATTGACCTATTACATGTTCACTCTGTTTGGGTATGCTATCAGCTGGAGAGCTTCTTTGCAGCCAATAGTTGCTTTGTCTACAACTGAAGCGAAATACATGTCCTTGACAGAAGGAGTGAAAGAAGATATATATTTAAATGGTTTTCTTGGTAGCTTGGGTTTGAATTTGCATAAGCCAGTTATCTATTACGATAGTCAAAGTGCTCTGTATTTGGCAAAGAATCATGTTTATCATGAGAGAACAAAACATATTGATGTTAGGTTGAACTTTACCCGTGAGGTGATCGAAGAAAAGTTGTTCTCCATTGAGAAAGTAGCCACTGAAATTAATCCTGCAGATATGTTGACTGAGTCGATTCCTACTGAAAAGTTCAAGCATAGCTTGGACTTGGTGAATGTTCACAGAGCTTAAGTATGAGGCCCTTCGAGGCGTTGGCAGAGGAGTATTTACTTATTCTGTATTGAAAGGAGAATGGAAAAATTAATTCAAGGTGGAGAATTGTTGAATTGAATTGATTTTTCTCGAAGAAGAGTTAAAGTCCCTTGAGTGTTATGTTTGGACAAAATGAGTTAGAGATGGATTGATGAAGATTAGAGGCGTTTTGGTTCAAGTTGGGTGGTACACGGACGTGTACAAACCATGTCCTGAGGAGCCAAGTCGTGTTGCTGACCGTGTCATATACTGGAATGAAAATGGGCTAAGTCTGGCAGGACACGGCCTAGCACACGCCCTTGTCTTTCCATTTAGTTGTCGCATAATTACACGGACACGATATTTGTCCGTGTAATTCAAGCCACGACCATGTCTTATGCCATCCGGACCATGTCTTAATTCTAGAGGTGTCTATGATGTGAATTAGGGCTTGGGGTTGGTTATTTTGCCTAGTAAACATTGTATACATATAAATAGGTGGCTTAGGAAATTCTTGTAACCTTTTGGCCGACTTTCATTGTGAATAATAAAATTGTTCGCTTTCTCTGCTCGTGGACGTATATCACATTGATCGAATCACGTAAACTCTGTGTTGTTCTGTTGTGTGATTGTTTTCTCTCCATTATTCCGTGTTTCTATTACTTGATTTCCGAACACATGGACTGACTGGAAGCTTAGAGGTATAATCGGTGCTGCTGCTCTAACTGGAGGAACCTTGACGGCCATTACTGGTGGTATATATCCTACCATTTTGTAAGAAATTCATGTCTTATTTTATGCATTTGCTATAATCTTTCACTATTGTAATAGTGTATATTTGTAGGACCTGTTGCGCCAGCAATTGCAGAGGGATTGGGTGCTCTGGCGCCTACAATGGGCAGTATAATCCCCGCAATTGGAGCAAGTGGATTTGCTGCAGCTGCAAGTGTTACAGGTTCTGCTGTTGGTTCTATAGCTGTTGCTGTATCGTTTGGAGGTATTATGTCTCTTTGGAAACAGTTCATTCTGCTACAGGCTGTAAAAATGTCCCCATACTAAGATGTAGAACACGAGAAATGTATAGTTTTGTTGCGTATATAACTAATATCTTTTTCCCCTTAAATAGACTCTTCATTCCTTGAATATTGAGATTTTTTAATTGTCTCTCCCTCTTTTTTCAGATCTGACAAAGCTGGAGAGCTGCTTGCTGAGTTGTTGTTAAAGGGACTGCAAGGGAACAGGTACAGATGCCTTGTGCTACAACAAGTAGTAAAATGAGCATATTCACCTCCATTTCATAATGCCGTGGCCGATTCAGTTTTTATATTTTTCCAACCTTGTTTCAGACCTGTGACACTTACAGGTTTCTCGTTGGGGCCCGAATAATCTTCAAGTGTCTCCAGTGTTTGGCCGAAACAGAAGGAGATCATGGTTAGATTACCATATATCTCGTGAGACATCTTGATGGATTTTGCGGATCACGGTTGGATTATCATTTCTATTTATGTTCTGCAGGTGGAGTTATACTGTTATAGAAAGGGTGGTTCTGCTTGGTGCACCAGTTTCAATACAAGATGAAAATTGGGAAGAAGCCAGAGAGGTAGAACCTGACGCTCCCATATTAAATTTGGTTGATTCATTTTATTTTCTAAGATGTATTCTTTTGTAGATGGTGGCGGGAAGATTTGTTAATGTTTATTCTAGAAATGATTGGATGCTTGGAATGGCTTTCGTGCCAGGTAGAAAGTTTCTGGTTTTTTCACGTCTTGCTTAGTATGAATTCTAGTCAGTAATAATGTTACTTCCTGAAGTACTAATTTAATTAGTTTGTTTTTACAGTTTATTATCTGAAGGATTAGCTGGAATTCAACCTGTTAATGTTCCTGGGATCAAGAATGTCAATATTATGTAGGTTCACGGAACTTATTGAGGGACACTCTTCCTATCTTTAGACGACCAAACAAATTGCGGAGCAACTTGACCTGGAGAGTTATTATCCTGTTCTCAGGAACAGAAAACCCCAAGAAGCAAACAATTCATGGACCTAATGATCTCTGTTTAGTTGATTTCTCCCTTCATTTTTAATTTTTTTTCTCTTAACAGTTAAAATATTGCCTCTTGCAACTTATTATCCCCTCTCAAAAGCACCCATATAGTAACCATAAATATAAGTAATATTGGAACAATAATTAAAAGATTGGCATTTTCCATTCTCAAAAAGACCCAAAAAAAAGAAGAAATTTGTGGAAAAGGCACTTGTTAATTTGCCACTTCCCAAATGATTATTTTGGTAGGTACAGGGGAACAAGACTCAGGAATCCTCATGGGGCCATTTATGCTTCCCTCTCACTAGGCTCTTTGTTCTTTTAATGGTGCTTGAAAAAACGACAAATCATAGCTCAGGCTAAAAGGCTTGATGATCGTTAGTATATCAAAATAAATCGGTGCTTCTTTTAGGCTAAAAAGCTATTTAAAGGCACATGAGCTTTTGAATTGATGACCTCTTCTAGCTATTTCATTGGCTCAGGCGCGCTTTTACCAACACTGCACCAACAAGAAGACATTATTTTTATTGCAGCTGATTATCATATCATATTATTTTTCAGCAATTACATCTTCAATTTCTGGTTAAGGATATGTATATTCAGGCTATATTTCCAAATTAATTAACACTGATCGTGCTCGAAGAAGTTGCAGAAAGTTTGAGCGTGACTCTTAATAACTTGCTACCTTATTTTTAAACATAAATTTGGTACTGTTAGCTTGGGTGGTGCAATGATGACACCAACACACTGTTATCAATTTTTATACATTTGTAAGTAACCTTGTGTACTGGTATATATATATATATATATATATATATATATATATATATATATACAAGCTCTCTCTACACTGCCATCTTGAACTTCCTGTACACACTTTTGAGGATTTTGGTGTGTTTGGTCTCTTTCGTCTTGCAAATTGCAGGTGGGGACAAAGTGAGTCTTAAGTCATCAGTTTCTCTCTTTCAATGAAGGCAATTGCTCGGTTGTTATTGTTTTTTTACTTAAGAGTAAGACATCTATCTTTTGTGGGTCCCAAATTTAGCTCTCTGAGGATTATATAAACTATTGAAGATATGCATTTGTATACACAACATAGGAAGTATTCGATGGAGACAGGGATGACGAGAACCATGTGGGTTCTCTTGTTTCTAGCAGTAGTAGTGGCTGGTGATCAAGTAAGAGACAGCACTGCTCCTGCACAAGTTGATGCCAATTCTGTAGATATTTCCAAGATTTCTGGAGGCAACGGTAATGGAAGTCAGAACAAGGCATCCAACAGCACTCAAGTTGTGGTGGTGGAAAGCAAGAATAGGTATAGTGGGTACAATAGAGGAGGTGGGGGAGGTGGTGGAGGAGGAGGCGGTGGCAGCGGAGGAGGGGGAGGTGGGGGTGGTGGAGGCAGTTTTGGATGGGGATGGGGCGGTGGTGGTGGTGGGGGCGGCGGTGGTGGAGGAGGGGGAAGTGGATGGGGTTGGGGAAGAGGAGGTGGTGGATACTACAAGTGGGGATGTGGAAAAGGAAAAGGAGGAGGAAGGAGAGGCATAAACAATAATAAAATGCACAGAAAGAGAAGTTTCAACAGTGAGGACTACATAATAGGAGAATTTGCAGAATGCATGGGAAGAGGACGGTGCAGCGGCATGAGATTGGATTGCCCTCTTCACTGTGGTGGACTTTGCTTCTATGACTGTCAACAAATGTGCACGGCTCATTGTCGACGTCCTTAATAATCTAACTCCTTTCTACACTTTTAACCAAAAAAATTTCACATCATGGTCATAATTGGAGGACAAGAATGGCTTTTGGTGTGTTTTAGGTTTGACATATAATGTGGTTGATAAATTGAAGAGGTGTGTCACATTTGTTGTCGAATTATAAGGGTGTATTAGTTATCTGTGTTTTTCTTTTCTTTTTTTAATGGAGTGTTGCATTGGACACAGAATTTATGCCAATAACAATTGTACTTTACATATGAGAGAGACATAAATTGAGGGAAGCTTTTATTTCCGTAAATATATTCTCATAATTTGCTGTATATATTTGCCATAAGGAAGCCAATGTCGTTAACTCGTTATTGTTTGCATGAGGAAGCGCACACCAATGGTGATGTCGACTGAACATGGGGAAAAAAAAAGAGAAAACAAGGAAAAGGAAACGCCACAAGCAATGGTTAAAGATGAAAACAACCAATCCGCTCAAGATGACAGGCAATTAAAAAGATAAGAGTATGATTAAGAATATATACAATCTTTAGTAGTAGTCCTCTAATGATGGCAAAGAAAGATAAAAAAGAAACTTTCCTAATTACCGACAATGATTATATCATTGATCAAGATATGTATCACTTCATAATCCATGGAAAAGGCATCCCATCATAATCCAAGCAAAATTGGTCTCACTAGAACTAGAAGGGGAATCAGTTCAAAAAAAAAAGAACTAGAAGGGGAAAAAACGAGGAAAATGATAAGACAGTGTAATTGGAATGACTTATGACTAGCGCCACTCCACCGAATGGGCTGAGGCCGTCATACTTAGGCCTTTGGGCTACCTGGCTTGAAGAAAACAAGCCATGTGAATTGAGCCCAACCCAAATACAAGAAACCCCAAGGGAGGAGTCAGATCACAGATGGCTCAATCCACGTGGCAACCGGTGAACACTAAACCAAACAGACAAAAATTTACAAACTCTTTAGAGAGAGAGAGAAGTAGGTAGCAAAGTCTCCAAGGTTTGGTGCCAATGAATGTCCGATCATGAAGACTGACGTGAAAGAAAAAATGGAGCTCATCATTGTCCCTACAAGTCAAAAACACTAACCCAAAACCCAAAATGAAGGGGAAAAAAAGGAAAACCAACTTAATTGACCAAAAGCAATAAAAAAATTACAGAGCAAGAAGCTAACCTCACAAGTTAACATGTGAACCTGTTAAAAGATTTGGGTTCTACTACCAGAGAGTTCTGGATCTCTTGGAGCCGGTGGAGGGAGGAGTGATTTGAGGAACAGCAAATAAATCATCAGTCCAACTTCGACTGTTCATCGGTTTCATGTTTGTGTCCTTGAATCCGATTTGTCCTCCGAAATTTTGTGGACAATTTTGAGAAGAAAACACAGGGGTTGATGCTTAAGGGACCCAAATACCCAAACTTTCTGATGAAAAAGAACTCATATTGCTACCAATATCAGTATCCGCAAACGATAACATACCATCGTCAGGCTACAGCATTAAACAAACCAAACCAAACCAAACCAAAATCATCAGATCCAAGAAATTAATTAAGTTTAGATAATTAAAATTAATGAAGACTTGGTAAGAATCAATGTCAAACCTTAGAGAAACCAAAAGGGGTAGAAGGGGAATCAAGAAAGTCTTCGACGTGCCAACCAGGTAACGTCTCCATCAAATACTCCGATATAGTACTGCTTGTAGAACAAATTCCTTCATTGGTATTTACCAAATCATCCACACCCTTGTTGTTCACTACTGAGTTCAAAGATGGAGTCTTTATCATTGAAGGTGGATTGGAACCTGCTGGAACAGCGACGGGTACCGCTTTCTTGGTAGACGGTTGCTGCTTAGAATCCGGAACAAGATCTCCACCGTTGGTCTGAGAGGAGGTTGGTGATGACACATAAACGGCAGAGGTGGTAGAGAGCTTCACCCCAGTAAGAAGAAACCTGTTGTGTTTCCGGGTATGCTCGTTGGCGCTGTGTATTGGAACATCACAGTCTCTGCATAGAATGGCTCTGTCTTGTTGACAGAACAAGAAAGCTCTTTTCTCCTATATATTCACAGAAAAACAATCAGAAAACAAAATTTTGATTTCTGGGTTTCTTAATTTAATTAATCTCAAACAGAAATTAAAAAAAAAACCTGGCAGACGTCACAGAGAGGGAAAGATTTGGCGGAAGGGTGGAGGGAGAAGCGTTGGTGCTTGGAGGCGAGCTTGTTGGCATGGTGGACACGGTGGTCACACGTGTCACAGATTGCGGCTTCATCGG
>CAODLS013354375.1:0-10815 GCA_948243855.1 Flueggea neowawraea | reverse complement strand
GACTTTGTAGGTTTTGTGAATATCACATGCCATATTTTCATCCTACTTGATGTATCTCTTTTCAATTCATCATTGTTTGATGCATTTTTACTAGGTCTTTCATGGGGAACCGATGACCATTCTCTCAAGGATGCATTTTCTGGATTTGGTGATGTGGTTGACGGTGAGTTATAACAGTATGTGGAGTAGCTAATTATTCATACTAGATTTTCGAAACTGAGACATTCTTGAATGCTGTTTTCTCCTTTATATATTTGTATCGCTGTATCAGTTGGAAACCCAAAAGCTTATTACTTTATTCTATAGTGCGTTGGTGTTTCAGATGCACTGAACAGATTTTTTTTTTTTGCAGCTAAGGTTGTCCTTGATAGGGATACTGGAAGATCTCGGGGGTTTGGTTTTGTTAATTTCTCTAGCAGTGAATCAGCTAGCGAAGCATTGTCAGCAATGGATGGCCAGGTCAGAAATATTTTTTCCAAAGATATCACTGGCTTGTTTTTATTGATTTACATGTTCATCTTTCAGTTTAGCTGAAATTATAATAAATGAACGTGTTGCTGATGCTATTACAGGAGTTGCAAGGGCGAAACATTCGAGTGAGTTTTGCTAATGACAGACCTAGTGGCCCACGTTATCCTAATGACAGACCTAGTGGTTCACGACCATATAATACCTACAGGGAGCCGGTGGAGTAAGTGAAGAGAGTTTTGGCTACTACGCTGATGATGTTTAGAGATCAAGGGTTAAGTGACTTTCCGGAGCCAAATCAAATGCATTTACTGGACTTCGCTTCTATATTTAGATGTTTGCTTGTTTTGCCTAATTTATTTTGGATGGATAAGTTTAAAGTATGGATTGATTATGTGATTTTGGGCGACTTGCGCATGTTATTAATGGCTGGGTAAGTGTATGAATGAAATCACATTTGTTCGTCTGCTGGTTCTTTGCATTATAGTCATCAAGCATATTGATGAAGTGGTTTGTGGCAGGAATTTACTTGTGTGCATATAAGGTAGCAGAAAATTAAGCACAGGTCCACAGGAAGGGAAATTTCTTTCACAGCCATGATTCCCTTAATACTCATGAGCCGTTCAGCCTTATCCCTAGTGGTAAAATGCCATTGTTACTTAGTTGATTAGAAACTGCTGAAAAAATCTAACTTATTATCGCTTTATTCAAAATTTAGCAGGTTAATGGCAACTGTTAATGGTATAGACTCTTTAAATTCAAGTCAACTAAGGTCTGGAGTGATGGGTCGGGTCGGTCTAGTCTTGATGAACTATCAGCTCGTCCTCTTTTCGTGAGTGGGCTTGAATTTTGTGTTTATGTTGGCCCCTTCTCACAGTTTGCTCATGTCTGGACTTCCTGTGTACTAATCAACTAGTGGGTGAAACACTGTTTGGTGTTGTGGTTTGAGGAGTTATTAGTGTTTTGTTTGGTGTTGTGGACTGAGAAGTGTTATTAGAAAAGATGATCGATAAACTATGTTTTATAAAAATGCTGTGAAGAATTGTTCAGCTAAAAGTGTGGTAAGTTATTAAAAAGTACGCTGTGGTGAGGGAAAATAACAATTTATAGTTTTTTTTTTTCTGAAAAGGTGTTTAAAGGTAAAATTGTGATTGTGCATCGTAATTTTTATTTATTATCAAACACTTAAAAATTATTATTAATTTTGAAATACAGTTTAATTATTTCAACGCTCGACAATCTTACTCGAAATTGACATTTTTAAAAAATAATATTGTGAACTACCCATTCAGAAAAATAAATTTGTCCTCATGTGGTGACAAAAATGTGAAAGCACTGCAGAAATGAGTGGTATTTGTCAAACAAAGGGATATTATGTACGATTTAAGAGTGTCGGTGGCGGTGGGCATAGTTTTAGCGCACATGGTGGTGGGGTCTGCCTCTGCCCAACTGTGGAATAACCGAATAAGCCTTAAGACAAGTATAGAATGCTCGGTTGTGCTAACAAAGGTGGTTCACTAGTCCTCTTCTCTTCTCCTCTCTACTCTTCCAATTACACTAACAAAGCATGCCCACTTTTCCCATGTTCTACTTTTCTTTGTGCTGTTTTTTCCTAAAAAAATAATGATAAAAAAATAAGACTGTTTAACACTTATGAAAAAAAATATAGGCTGATAATATGTTAAATACTTTGTTTCTTAACAAATCTTGTTGTTTAGTCAAGTGGTTAAGACATTATTTGAGTCTTGCGATGATTCATATCAAGTTTAGGATGCAATAATTTCCTACATGCATTTACGTTTCAATTCGGGAACGAACTTTGGGTTCTTTGATTCAGTTTTTTTACTTTGCCTCAACACCTAGGGTTACACTAACAAGATTTGGCTCGTGTCAGACTTAACTATAACTCTTTGAATATTTCTTAATAGAAGAGGATTCACATTGTCACACTCAATGAGGGTAAATTACCATTAGTAGTCTACTTTCCTCCTTTCTATTGATAAAAAAACCTTGTTGTCTTTGTTACACTAATCCTTGTGCATATATAATAATCTTTCGAGAAAGATAATGTATGACATATCCTAGACACCATTTCCCCGGGTAATACATTAAGGGTCTAATGTATCTCTTTCTATCATTTTAGCCGTCTTAACTGGGGACATTTGCATGAGATGAAAAGACTGCTCAATTCCGAAATGGGTCCTAAGTTTGTTGGTGGATTTAGTGCATCATGTGACTTACAAGCATACTTAATTATATGCTTTTCTGGATGGTTAACGGGTTTTAAATTCCGGTTGCTTTCAACCTAAGCACAAATTCCATCGTACCAATAACGTCCTTGTAAGTGGTACCGATTAATATACGTGAAATGTCATTTTCTTACTGAGTCATATTGATTAACCAACCACAATGCTATTAATTAAAAAAAAAATATAACTCGTTTTTTAAGTTTGAATATGTTATAACTTAACTTGGCTGGATTGAATAACATTATATTTGCGCTCTCTACTATTTTTAGTTTGCAAAAGATTTATTATTGCCAAGAAAATATTTATGAATTATTAAATCAGTTCAATTTCTATTTTGAAGTTCAACGATTGAAATTTTTTAACTTGAGTCTAAGAATCTTAGATGCAGTAATGATAAAATCCATCTTGTTAGGTCGTTATGTGGGATTCAGATTAAGCTCACAACCCAGCCTATTACGAATGGACTCTCCCCAAATCTTTTCCGGGGCCGAAATGTCTTTCCAGATAACTTTCTGAAACAGTTCAGGCAGAAAGCTTCTCTGTTTGTAACTCGGTCCTCGGACAAGGATTTCCTCCATCCAAGGGACTACTTCCATGTGTCGTGATTCTACTCAACGGTAGTAATCTGCGGCCCCTCTGACACCAAGATCATACCTTAGAGCACCCACAACGTGGGCTTAATGCCTCACCATTCCCTCCACTATGTGCAGGGAATGGTGAGAACATGTGCTCCATGTAGCACATTTTCTCTTGGGGTCCATTGACAGTGTGCTTAACGGTGCAGCTGATGTTCCCTTATGTATATAAACAGTCGTTTGACCGTTGTTAAATTACAATGTTCAAATGACCCTTTTTTTAGGGACTGTTTGGGTTCTTAAACTTTTTTTATCAATTTCATTTATAAAAATATCCACAATTTCTATTTCATTTTTTTCCACACACAATTTTACCTCTATATTTTCCTCTCTTCTCTTGGTAAATACACAATTTCAATTACAAGTATCCATCTTCTATTGTTAAATGGATCCAAATCAAGGTCAATTTTTTTTTTCAAAACCCAAATTCAAACAATTCGTCAAATTCTCAAAACCAACCATATAATTTTTTCCCTCCAAATTTCCAAAATTTTCCTAAGTCCTAACTTACCATACCCAATATATCCACAATTTTTTTCATTTCCCCAAAATTTTCAAAACGCACGCAATTTTTAATCATATCCTTTTTTCCCTCTATCAAATTTTTACAATCAAAATTCGAAAAATTTTACCTACCCGTATTTTCAACCAAATTTGTCAACTAGTTCACTATTAGATGTGACATCTCGCACTTTGAACACATTGAATCGATGTTCTTTGTCAAATTCTCAAACCTCCTCAATATCAGTGCAACCACAAATGAAGGATTTCAATTTGAATGAACCATTAAATGCAGATGGTGGTGAGTCAATCGTGGACCCCAGATGATGATCGAATGCTCGTGAAAGCCTAGAATACTATCTGCATAACATTGTTGTCGGAAACAGGCAAAACGAGAAAGCATTTTGGAGAAGGATTTGTGATTATTTCAACATGCACAAATAATCTGGTCTTGAAAGATGACGTCCAATCGTCAAACAACATTGGTATTGGATGTTTCCACAGGTTAACAAATTTAACCAATTCTAAACCAATTGTTGGCCGAACATCGATGTGGTTGGAGTGATTACCAAATAAAACAACATGCTTATGAGCTGTACTACCAAAGTAAAAAAAAATTCACGCACAAGCACGTTTGGGTAATGCTCAAAGATGATCCGAAGTGGCCAGTGGTTTCACCTATTTCTAGGTCATCGAAAAGGACCAAAAATGATGAAAGTGGTTCGTATACAAGTTCTTCAAATGCCCATACAAGTGTTTGAGTCGAAGAAGATTGAGATGCGTCTAATTGGCCAAAAAAGAGCGAAGGAAAAGGCCAAATCAAGGGGAAAGCAAAGGACAGTGGAGAAAGCGTCGCCCGTGATTCGGACCTAAAGTTGACCAACTTTAATGTAAAGTTGGACACCAAAATACAAGCTGTTGATGAATTAAAGCAACTCACCGAATTTGATTTATTGCTTAGTGATACTTCGTCCATGACTCCTGAATAGAGTTGTAATCGAGTCGAGCCGAATTCGAGTTCTTGATGCTCGAGCTCAGCTTGGCTTAAATTTCTTGAGCTCGAACTCGACACAAGCTATTGTTTGTGTTCGAACTCGAGCTTGCGTTTATTATTTGGAGTTCGAGAGCTACTCGAGCTCGGCTCAATTAAGACTCGTTTTATGAGTTCGCAAGCTTAGCTCGTTTAAAGCTCATTTTAATCTGCTCGTTTGACAACTCGAATCAAGCTCGGCTAGGCTCGTTGGACAACTCGTTACCAGGCTCGGCTCGACTCGTTCGAAAACTCATTTTGAAGCGCGGCACAGCTCGTTTAGGAACTCGATTTTAACTCATTTTAAATTCATTATAATTGTTCTGGAAATGTCATTATAATTGTTTGATAGATGAGAGAATGAGTAACTTATTTTTTTCGTAAAATATGTCGCAATTAAGGGGAAAAAAAGGGGAGAAGACAACAGTTGCACAGAAATCCAATATCTTCGAGGAAAAAGATCACAACATATATCAAGAATCACTAAGAAGGAACTTAAATTTATTGTTTTTACAACTGAAATTTCTTATTTTTACAATTTAGAAACCTGCAGACAGACTTCAACTTCATTTATCATCGACATAGAGGCACCAATTTAGAAACCTGCACACATGCTTCAATTTCATTGTCATTCCCTCCATTCCCTCCTTGTTGTTGCGTCTTAAGAAAAAACAGAACAAGCAACTAGATGAAAAAACAGAACAAGCAACTTCAGTTTCCAAAATACAAGGCAACTAGAAACAGAACAAGCAACTAGATACACAAATCTTGTATTTATCATTAACCAACAGAACAAGCAAATGAAAAACATTAACCACAGAACAAGTTGATGAACAACGTATCACCAACAATTACAGAACAAATTTACACTTTACAATGATTAATGAATCTTTTTCTAAATACAAACAAGAAATCCCGATACGTCTCAACAACAAAACAATGTATAAAATTACCTATTAGAAAGTATTCAGTGATGATTTTGCATTAAGAATAACAATAATAAATCAAGAAATCCCTTTATTTTTTCTGTAATTTCACATTAAACACTAAAAAGAATCCAAGTGAATCTCTAAACCGACCTCAAAGTACCATTCATCAATCAAAATCCAAGTTAGGTTTGGAGTATAAGGTTTCTAATAATACTCCAATATAAAAAAAGGTCGAGAATGTCGAACCTGAGACTGTGTCAAGTTAGGCGGCGAAAGTGTCGAGTGAGGGCAGCGAGAGTGTCGACTGAGGGCAACGAGAGTGTCGACTGAGGCAACGAAGAGATTGCGCAGCGAGATTGTCGAGTGAGAGTGAGAGCGAGAGCAGCGCGAGTGTCGAGTGCGGCAGCAGAAAAGACAAGAGTGTTTGTGTTGTATGTCTGAGATTAGGGTTTGAAGTGTTGAACGCTTTCTAGTCTTTTAGATGTGAAATTGGGAATTTCATATCTATTTTCTGTTTTTTTTTTTTATTTTAATAATCTTACCCTCTATTTTTTTAATTTTTTTAATTTTGGTTTTTTTTTGTATTTTAATTTTAAGGTGGAGTTCCTTTTTTTTAAAAAAGGCTTAAACATTAGATTAGCCTCTATTAATTGTGATTATTTGATGCACTCATTTAGTCAATTATAATTTTAAAATGATTTTTATACTAATCAAAATATATAGAGTTGTTAACCAAAAAAGATGTAGTATTCTTAATATAAACTATTTAAAAATTAAATTAAATATTGCTCATTCTTTGAATTTAAAGATTTAAGTGGTTTAGTTGTAATAATATACAAAAAGTTTAGGTGTACACCTAATTTCACGTTGTACACCTAAATTTCATATAGTATACACTTTTGTATACCTAAATTTTATGTAATATACACATTTGTACACCTAAATTTAAGTGTACAAAGGTGTATAACATGAACTTTAGGACCATTAGTTAGGTATACAAAGGTTTACAACATCAACTTTAGGACCAATAGTTTACATGGTTGAGAGTATTGACTATATTAGAGGTATGTACCATAGTATATAAGAAGTTGAGGTGGTTGAGAGTATTGACTATAGTAGATTATAATTTACAAAAAAGTTTAATTTAGTTAAAGACATGGAGTTTTGTGTACACTTTTGTACACCTAAATTTCATATAATGTACACTGTTGTACACCTAAATTTCATGTTGTACATCTTTGTACACCTAAATTTAAGCGTACAAAGGTGTAAAACATGAACTTTAGGATCAATAGTTTAGGTGTACAACATCAACTTTTGGACCAATAGTTTAGGTGTACAAAAGGTTTAAGTGGTTTAGTTGTAATAATATTTTGATTAATGTTCAAGAAATAATAGCATTTTTGTATTAGACATTTAAACTACCTAAAGTCTTCCAAGCAACAATAGCATTTAGTATATTAGGGGTATTTACCGTAGTATATTAGAATTTTACGGTATATACTATAGTGCATTATAACTTACAAAAAGTTTAGGGTATATACCATAGTATATTAAAGGTTGAGAGTATTGATTATAGTATATTATAATTTACAAAAAAAAATTAATTTAGTTCATGTTGTACACTTAAAGTTCATGTTGTGTACACTTTTGTACACCTACATTTCATGTTGTACACCTAAAGTTTATGTTCTGTACACTTGTGTACACCTAAATTTCATCTAGTATACATCTTTGTACACCTAAATTTCATGTTGTACACCTTTATACATCTAAAGTTCATGTTTTGTACACTTTTGTACACCTAAATTTCATATAGTGTATACCTTTTTACACCTAAATTTCATGTAAATCTTTGCACACCTAAATTTAAGTGTACAAAAATCTACAACATGAACTTTAAGACCAATAGTTTAGGTTTACAAAAGGTGTACAACATGAGTGATTTTGTTTTCACACATCTTAATGTGAAAAAATTTTGTTATATGAACCAACATTATATTGCAAGTCCTAATTGTTGAAAAATTGCCTTTGAATTATATTGTACCAAATCTTTCATATAGGTTTGCAATTCATAAAAACTATAGTTGTATTTTTTTTTCTAAGTTGAATTGTCAAATTCCATGTGCTAAATAAATTGTTGGATTATAAAACTTGAAATTACTTACATGTAATGCACAATATAAATTGTTCATGTTACATTACATATTAATAATATAAAAGTATAATAAAAGGTATATAATATTTAGCATATATACGTATATTCATATGTAAATAAGCCCCATTTCGAGCTTCTACAGAAGCTTATTCATGAGCTTGATCATGAGCCTGGTTGTGAGCCTGTTCATGAGCCTATAATCGAGTTACCTGCGAGCTTCACGAGCCGAGTATTGGCATGTTCGAGCTCGACTCGTTAAGGAAAACGAGCCTAATATTTTGTTCGAGCTCGGGCTCGTTTACTAACGAGTCAAGCTCGAACGAGCTTTTGACGAGCTCGAGCTACTTTACAGCCCTACTCCCGAACAACTTGAAATGCACAAAATAATTTGCGAAATCATCAAGAAAAAACATAGCATGTAGTTTAATGTGTTGTATTTTAATTTTAATCTAGGGTATTACTATAATTAATATATTTTAGGATTTTATATCATTGAGTAATGTACTTTAAGTTATTGTATTGCATTATTTTCAATGTAATTTTATTAATTTTTAATTTTTCTTAATATATTTATTCTTAAAAAGCCAGAATTTTTCCAACTAGTCGTTATTAACTAGCCGTTAAAAACTAGCCAAGATGAAAATTAGTGTTATTTATTATTTTTCACAAATTATGTATTATTTCTTAATCGTTTTCTTAATATTATTTTATTAAATTTTGCAAAAAAAAATATCCAATAAATTTTCAAACATCCAATATATTTTACATTAAAGTATAAAATTTAGCATGTTAAATAAATGTATTTATTGTGAATTGTATATTAAATAAATTAAATGAGATATGAAGTGATTGTGAGTCATATGATGGAGTATAAAGAAAAATATAATGATAATGATGGAGAATTTAATGGGGAGAGAGATACACTTTGTAATATTTTAATTTAATGATGGAGAAAAATATATTTTAATTGAAAGCTGATGTTGCATGATGTGACATGACAATCATACCCAAATGGGTATAATGCATTGTGGGTGCCTAGATGCATGCAAAAGACACGTGAAGCTACGTACAACTTATATTTATTACAGATACACTTTGTAATATTTCGTTCGTACGTGCGTCACTTTTTAAATTCACAGACAAATTATTTATTCTGTATAGACATGTTATTTCATACAGACATGATATGTTGTTTATATGTTATTTATTTTTTATATATTATTTGAATGTTGTTATATATTGTTAATATCTTGTTTATATGTTATTTATATGTGTTTTATATGTTCAAAACAATAAATAAACAAATTTGAATTTTTATATGTTGTTGATTTGTTGTTGTTACCTTGTTTATATGTTATTTTCAACATATAAACAACATATAAACAAGATATATGTTGTTCATTATATGTTGTATATATATTGTTTACATGTTGAAAATAATATATAAATAAATTTATAATTTATATGTTGTTGATTTGTTATTTATGTATTGTTTATATGTTATTATTATCTTGTTTAGATGTTGTTTTCAAGATATCAACAATATAAACAACATTCAAGTTTAAAATAAGAAACAATATTTAAATAATATATAAATAAGTCCAAAAAATAAACATATTTTAAATAAATTCTAAACAAATTTTAAATAAAAAAATAACATATAAATAAATTTTAAACAAGAAAAAACATATAAATAAGTTTCAAATAAGAAACAATATATAAATAAGTTTTAATCAAGTCCGAAAAATAAAAAGATTTTAAATAAGTTTTAAATGATTCCGTAAAATATAATTTATAAAATTAGTGGCATGACACATATAATTTTAAATTTTTTGCCAAAATATTAAAAATGAGTCTAATTAATCTGTAGTATATTATTTTAGACTCCGTTAAACTGAAAATGTCCCTTTGAACTCTCTCCAACTCCAAGGAAAAAACTCATCCATAGCTCAGCACCTTCAATATATCAATTCTTATGTGCATATGATGCCAATTTTACGATTTACAAATCCGATTCTTTATTTTATATTAAAAAATAAATTGTAATAGTAAAAATAAAGAAGTTAATAGACTTTCAAATTCAAATAATTTTAAAATCAATTAATTTAGTCACTCGAAGTTAACTCAAGTAGTTAATTACATGCATTATTGAATCTGAGATCTCCTATTCCCATTCCTTCTAACCAAATACATCAAATTAAGTCACACGGACAAAAAATTAAGGATCTTTAAGAATTAAGATGAATCCTCATCTTCTCTTCTGTGCTGCACCGATTTCTATATTGTCTTACATGATTCCAAATCATTATCAACCAAAAGGTCGGAATAGTTTCAGTAAGAGTCAAAATTCTCAATGGATAAGCTGAAACCAAACCAAGTTGATGACAGCACATACATGAGAATGGAAGACAACATTGGACTCTCTGGTATTTGACTATTCCATTCTTTTCAGTGGTGACTTCCACTTTCAGCTCTCGTCATACAACCTCATGCCCATTGTTTTTTTTTTAAATATATTTTATTGGAGTAGATGTTTTAATTTTGTAAAAATAAATAATATTCATAAAATATATAATTTAGTTTGTTGTATTTGAATATATATTGAAATACTTACTAACTAATGACCTTATAACTCGTTGGTATTAAAATCAACTTTAACAGTAAAAATCAAGAGTTCGATTTTTAATAAAAATAAATAAAATGATTTTTTTTATAAGTATACATAATTGATAATAAATTAGATAATTGATTATTCTTCCAATACTTAAATGCCAGAAACGATCCTAGCTAGTTCCATTAGATTAAGGATATATCTTTCATTTTTTTTTTGTGAATTAATCGAAAC